>JAMFLL010001307.1:0-17624 GCA_027475725.1 Pythium rhizo-oryzae | reverse complement strand
CCCCCAGAACCCAGTTCTCTTCAAAGGTCCACTACGAAAGTACCTTGACCCGTTCGAAGAGTACTCGGACGACCAACTCTGGGACTGCATCCGCCGTGTAGGACTCCACGACCGCATCATCAGCGAAGATGACAAGCTCGAGTACACCGTCGAAGAAAACGGAGAGAACCTCAGCGTCGGTGAGCGACAGATGCTCTGCATGGCACGCGCACTTCTCCGAGACTCGCGCATCGTCATCTTCGACGAAGCCACCGCCGCCATCGACCACGAGACCGACAAGAAGCTCCAGCGCGTCATCCGCGAGGCCTTCGACAAGTCCACCGTGCTCACAATCGCGCACCGTCTGGACACGATCTTGGACTCGGACCGCATCTTGGTGTTGGATGGTGGTGAGGTGGTCGAGTTTGCTTCGCCGGCGGAGCTTGTGAAGAAAGGCAAGGGTCACTTCTTCGACTTGATGCAAGAGGGAGGATACCTCGACAAGTTCCTGGCGGGCAGTCAGTAAGGTCTCGCTTGGTGCGCAGCATTGCACCAGCTGCGGGTCAATCTAACCGTGCGTAGATAGGACAGTGGTGATTTAGCTGTGGCTCAAATCGTCTTCTTTCTGAGGCGGTTCGGGCAAGTAAGGCTGTTATGACCGTCAGAAACGCCGCATTTACGACACTTGTACATCGCTCGCTTCCTTTCTTCCACTGGTTTGTTTCGAGCACGTCGCTTCCTTGTTGAAGAAACGGTGTCCGCGGCTGGGTCTGCGATGGCCGCAACTGTTGGCATTTGTTCTGGTAGAATGTGAGATCTGTCGGTACTGATCGAATGCTTCAGCGGCAGCCATGTCGTATCGATTTCCATCGTCTCGTCGAGTGGAAGCTCGATACGCCGATCCTTGTGAGCACTGACGTACCCTCGAACTCGCAAGCTGTCGTCGAAATACTCAAAAGACTGTCCCAAAGCGTTCAACTTCCGCAATACCGACAGAATATGGCGACATGGCACACCGAACTGTAATCGCACGGCACAAGTGCAGGTTTTTGCCTGCAGGTCAACACGGCGTTGATGGAGTTGCGGTGTGTCTTGTGGATTCCAGACGAACGCGATGTGTGGCGCGCTCATAGCCACGTCGTATAGAGGCACGAACTTCATCTCTTCTTGCATTATGCGTTCTGCCTCTGGTGTGACCACACGCTGCTCACGCTCCCACTGGCTTGCTCGCTCGTGTCGCTCGAACGCCTCTTTCATTAGCGTCAGCGCAAACGTCTTGAAGAATTCACATGGAAGACTGAAACTGCATCCAGGTGACGCTGACAGCGACTGGTTCTCGTGATGACTGGGTGTGAACTGTGTCGTTTGCCAGCCGAATAACCGCGACGAAGCAAAGCGAGGGAACAACGCCCAACGGCGAGGATCAAGCGCGCGAAGATACTGTGCGGTGACCATAGGGGCACCTGGCGCAACATGGGAATTGAGTGGCCCTGTGGCTGTGACCGCCCCACTCATCTCAAGTTTATGGAGCTCTGCATAAAACTCGCCCTCGGACTCTGCACGTTGGGCCGCCCAGATTGCAGCCACGTGGCTAGAGCTCAAAACATCGCTCTGTGCAGGATCTCCTCCTCGCTGTTGTTGATAAGACGCGAGTTGCTCGTTGACGGCGCGAGCGAGATCTTCAATCAGGCGACGAGTGTCTTGAATCACGCAGGAAATACCCACTCGCGAGCACGCCGATGTGACTGCCCAGCGTCCATCACAGTATATGCCACTCGCACGCTGTAATGGATACCCACAGTCCATGAGTTTCGACAGGAACCATGTGAAGTGCTCGTCAGTAGCCTCGGGGACGAGCGCGGTCGCAAATGTGATCGTCTGCAAGTTACCATCGCAACCGAGCAGAACGAGCCGAGAAGCACCTCCCCCGTCGTCGTGGCCGATTGTTGATCGTGGTTGTTCGCTGTCGACTCCAAAGACCAACGGCGTCGCGTTCGAGAAGAACCGCGTCGGATCAAGTGCCACAACCGCGCGAAAGAACATAGCGTGGCACTCTGGATGCCTCTCAATAGCGTGGAATACACCGGGGTTGAGCGCGCTGAGCCTTGCTAAGTACGACGGGAGTCGTTGCGTGGACAACGTGATCTCGGCGACATCACTTGAGGTGGCCACCGACGCGGATCGTGCGCCAGACGACGACGCTCCTGGAACCGAGTCCTGAGAGTGCCCCTCCTTCGCCTCCATCTCGTCCAGCAAGTCGATCTTGGCCTTGTACGCCATGCTTTTGCTGCACAGCAGCCGCGCCTGGCTCTTGAGCTGGTCCACGAGCGCCGCCGACGAGATCGTGGCGTCGTGCTGGACGGCCTGCTTGAGCGCCGCGACGTGCTTGAGCTGCCGTGCCGTGGGTTTGGCCATACCCGTGCAGTTGGTGTGCACCAAGTACGCCGACGAGACGTACCAGTACTTGCCCGGGGTCGATGGCTCGCCCGTGGCTTGTGCCGAGGCGGCCGTTGTCGGTGATAGCGCCACTTCTGTGTCGTCGTGGTCGTTCTCGTCCTCACTCGCTTGCTCCTCGACGCTCCGCTGGTCCCCTTTCTCACCCCCCTCCTCCTGCTCGAGCCGCGAACTCTTCTTGCGCACGCGCGGCCGCGTCCGCACGGCATTCACGAGCCAGCTGCACGGCGTCTCGCTCGAGCACACAAACTTCTTGAAGCTGCCGCCGCTGGTCGCGACCATCGCGCGCTTGCCGCCGCGCAGCGCCAGGTCCTGCACGTGCGCCGTCAGCGCGCGCCCGCTCGCCCACTTGCGCGCCTTGAGCGCGCGCAGCTCGGGCGAGTCGAATGCCTCGGCCGCATGCGGCGCGTCGGTCGTGGGCGGCCGCGGGGCCGATGCGGACGCGCGAGAGGGACCGTCGCGCGGCAGAGACGAGGACAACGACCCCGACAAGTCCGAGACCGAGACGGCGGCGGCGGCGGCGGCGGCGGGCGCGGCGATGTTGCCGTTGCCGTTGCCGTTGGCGTTGCTTTTGCCGCGCGAAGGTGGGCGGGAGGTCGCCATGTTCGCGTTTCGCGGTGCTGTTGCCTTTTGTGGGGGGAAAGCCAGATTCGAGAAATGCGAGGACTTGCAACTTTGTTCTCGTATTTTCAAAACTGGACGGTATACTAATGGAGGTATACGCTATACGTAACCGTACCTGGAAACCCACAAAACCGAACCGTAACCCACTGGCGACTTCACTTTGCTCAGGTGAAACCACAGATCGACTGGCGGATGTTGCACTGAAACACTGACTGCCCAAACTCCACCTATGCGCCTTCTCTCATGGCGCGCTCCATTCCTACGAAACCAGGCACCTTCGAGGCCATGTTCGCGTCATGCCTGTTGGCGCGAAATGAGACTGTAACAACGAAGATGATTGGCCGAAACCGCGATCGATATCTCGTATGAAGCCTACGATTCGTTGGAAATGAGCAGCTCAGCCTCCCATCAACAATGTTTGCGCCACACACGTCGCAGGACGGACACCACAAGCGGAAAGCAAAAACATGAGCAACATCATGCCGCGTCCTGTAGGACACACATGCTCCATTCCTACGAAACCAGGCACCTTCGAGGCCATGTTCGCGTCATGCCTGTTGGCGCGAAATGAGACTGTAACAACGAAGATGATTGGCCGAAACCGCGATCGATATCTCGTATGAAGCCTACGATTCGTTGGAAATGAGCAGCTCAGCCTCCCATCAACAATGTTTGCGCCACACACGTCGCAGGACGGACACCACAAGCGGAAAGCAAAAACATGAGCAACATCATGCCGCGTCCTGTAGGACACACATGGAAACTGCCCCCGCTCCATGCTGGGATCTATTCCTCCTTCATGGCCTGCGTTTGTCGTCACCACTGTGTGCAACCAGTCCCATTTTCCAATCGCCCTCTTCGGTCGCACCAAGCCAAATCCGAGTCCCCACCATGCTCGCGGCGCCGCTCCAGGTCTACGTGACCTGCGTCGTCGTGCTGTACACCAAGTTCCTCGTCACCACGATGGTCCAGGCCACCAAGACCTTCGACGCCGGCTTCCGCTCGCCCGAGGACAGCTGCCACGTGCTCGCCAAGGGGCGTCAGCAGCACTACGGTCTCCACGTACCTACGGAGAGCACGGAGGAGGCCGCAGCGCGTATCATGCTGGAGGTGCGCTGGAAACGGATCGTCATGAACGATCTTGAGTCGCTGCCCTTCGCGTTGTTGGTGTTTGGCACCGGCGTGCTCGTGGAGGCGCAACCAGGGGTCCACATTTGCGCCATGGTCACGTACACGGTTGCGCGTATCGCGCACACAGTCGCGTACGCCAGTTCGCTCCAGCCACACCGCGCGTACTGTTGGCGCGTGGGCGTGCTCGCGACGATCACTGGCGGCGTCGCGGCGCTCGTCGCGGCGTACAAATTGTAGTAGCCTGACCACAGAAGCGCATCGGTTTTCCCCTCGGCAAATACACGAATCGTTCGTCCATTTTGCAGGTATCAGTACACTCAGCTCGGTGACCTGGCTGACGCTTTGTCGACTCCTGTGAACAAAGAGCGTGCCGCTTGGTGCGGTGGATGACCACTGTCTGTGGTAATCCATCGCAAACGACACCACCATTCTCGTTCTTGTCATGTCATTGACCAGACAGAGAGTTGACACAAGAATGGTGGTAACATTCGACTGGTCGCGTCAGGAATGACGGTTGGGTACAAGCATTCTGGTGGTTGAACCCATCAAAATGCATTTTTTTTTTTTCGTTCCGGGTGGGCGCACGTCCAGCACCTGGAATCCTGGGAGATGCTTCGTGCCACGAAGAAGCCAACGGGATTCCGATGAAGAAAGTGAGGCTGGGTGCGCGCACGTGTGGCGCTAGCCTTCAGACATCCATGGACAGACGGATGAGGCGTCGAGTCCAGCTGGTCGCTGATTCCGTGTAAATCTCACTTCCATCTTCGCCACAGTGATCGACGCCTCCCGGTGGCCGGCTGGAAGCTTTCCATTCTCCAACTCACCAGCAAGAACTCAAACCGACTGCGCGTGGAGAAGGGTATGAGCTCGAAGTACGCGACGTTCGCGGCCGCTGAGCCGGCGTCGACTCGGAAGATTGACAAAAAGCACCCCCACGCGGCTGCGTCATGGCTCTCGAGGACGCTGCTCACGTGGGTCAACCCGCTCGTCGCGCTTGGCAACCGCAAGCAACTCGATGTGAACGACGTCTGGCCGCTGCAGCACCGTCACCAAAGCGCTGTCGTCTCCGCACCATTTGTGCGCGATTTCGCGCGCACGCAGTCGATCGTTCGCGCCTTCCTCTTGTCGTTTGGCTGGCGCTTCGTCTTCTCGGGCTTGGCGCTCTTTGTAGCGGCGGCGACCACGCTTGCTGGACCGCTCGTGCTCAACCAGGTGGTGTCGGAGCTCTCCGCCGGCGAGTACGACGTGGCCGACCTGGCCAAGTGGATCTTCGCATTGCTGGTCACGCAGCTGCTGCAGGCGTTTGCGGACAACTACGCGAGCTTTGACTCGGAGCTCATGGCCATCCAGTTCACGGGCGCGCTCAAGAACATGCTGTACCACAAGATGCTCAAGCTCAGTGTCGAGTCGAGAAAGGAGAAGTCGGCGGGCGACATCACGAACCTGTACACCAACGACTGCGACATGATCCCGGCCATCGCGTACGCAGTCCACCAACTGTGGATCATGCCACTTCAGATCATCGCCGTCAGCATCTTCTTGTACCGCCTTCTCGGACCGGCTTCCTTCGCAGGGTACGGCATTATCTTGCTTGTCTTCGT
Source organism: Pythium rhizo-oryzae (assembly GCA_027475725.1). Taxonomy (NCBI): domain Eukaryota; phylum Oomycota; class Peronosporomycetes; order Pythiales; family Pythiaceae; genus Pythium; species Pythium rhizo-oryzae. The sequence goes on along the minus strand of JAMFLL010001307.1, from coordinate 11,835 downwards.
TATCAACCAGTTCGTTGCCTTGCGGGTATACGCCTTGTACATGGGGATCATGGAGGCCAAGGACGCGCGCCTAAAGACCGTCACGGAGGCATTCAAGTCGATCACGATCGCCAAATTCAACGCGTGGGAGGACAACTTCATCCAGCGCATTGGTAAGGCTCGAGCCAACGAAGTTGACAAGATCTGGAAGTTCATGAAGTTCAACGCCGTCAGCGTTGTCGTCACTTGGGGACTTCCGGTGTTCATCTCGGCTGCGTCCTTCAGCGTATACACGAGCGTTATGCACAAACAGCTTACTCCGGCGATTGTCTTCACGAGCATCGCGCTGTTTGGGTTGATCGCGTTCCCGCTTCGGTTTATCCCAGCCATTATTGGTGCCATGGCGCAAGGTAAAGGGTCACTTGAACGTATCCAGGCCTTCCTCTGCCTCCCGGAGCTCGATCCAGACACTATCCTCTCTATCAACTCTCCGGAGGCCGACGAGTACGTACCCAAGAAGGTGATTGTGGCCAGTGAGAATGCCACCCTCGCGTGGGGACAAGATAGCGCACCCGTCATCCGCAACGCCAACTTGCAAATTAACGTCGGGGAGTTGGTCGTCGTCCACGGACCCGTCGGATGTGGTAAGTCGTCACTTTGCTCGGCACTCATTGGTGATATGACCAAACTCCAGGGTAAACTGTACGTTGGCGGCTCGGTCGCGTACTGTTCGCAGCAGCCATGGATCCAGCACGCCACCGTCCGTGACAACATCTTGTTCGGCCGACCCTTCGACCGCAAGAAGTACGACAAGGTCATCGAGGCTTGCGCGCTGACCACCGACCTCAAGTCGCTACCGGCTGGTGATCGCACTGAGATCGGTGAGCGTGGCGTCAACTTGTCCGGAGGTCAGAAGGCTCGCGTTGCGCTAGCTCGTGCTTGCTACAGTGATGCCCGCGTGTACATTCTGGATGCACCGCTGTCAGCAGTGGATGCGATCGTCCAGAACGAGATCTTCCAGAAGTGTTTGCTTGGCTTGCTTCGTCACCGCACGATCATACTTGTCACGCACAACCCGGAGATCATTGCCTCGGAGCATGTCACGCGCGCAGTTACTATCGACGGGAATGGTGCGCTCAAGGAGACTCGTTCGACTCTTGGTAACCGGCCAATCCACAACGCAGTGATTACGCCACTCGCTGCGCGTGAGTACGTGAAGAAAGCATACGACGAGGTGTCTTTGCTAATCGATCAGAACGAGCGTGATTCGAAAGACACCACCGGTAGCCACATTGAACATGTGCACGAGCTGATGGACGCGTCTGTGGGACTTAGGTCGCCTTTGGCTGTAAGCACACAACTCCAAGAGTTCAACGACGAGGCCTGTGCTGATGAGGATCGCTCGCCTGGTGACCTCGACGAATCGCATCGCCTTGTTGAAGAAGAAGAACGCAAAGAAGGACGAGTCGGATTCCTCGTCTTCAAGGCGTACTACAATGCCGTAGGTGGCCTCCCGGTTTTTTTCATCGTTATCATGTCCCAAGTGCTGTGGCAAGGCTTCCAAATTGCAAGTGATTTCTGGGCAAGCGACTGGTCGAACGATGCAATGGCTAAGCCCGAGGAAGCTGTGTCTGTAAGCTATCGGATTCAGGTGTACACGGCGCTCGGTCTGACATCGGCACTCATGGTAGTGATCAGAACGTGGACCGTTTCGTACGTGGGATTGCGAGCTGCGAGGAATATGTTCGACCGCATGACCTATTCGTTGATGCACGCGCCGATGAAGTTCTTCGACGCGAACCCAACTGGTCGAATCATGACGCGCTACACAGAAGACACGACATCAGTCGACATCAACGTTCCTCTCTCGTTCGGTGGCTTCTTCGCGACCCTGTTTTCGGTCGCTTGCTCGATGGCAACAACAGCGGTCATCATCCAGTGGAAGGGTATCTTCCTCCTTCCGATCGTGGCGATCTACGTATACGTTGGCAACGTATACTTGCAGCCAGCAAGAGAAGTCGAGCGTGTGATGCGCACAAGCGAAGCGCCAATCTTGAGCTTCTTGGCCGAGTCGATTGAAGGTAGTTCTTCTATCCGAGCCTTTGGTCGCTCGGAAGTGCACCGATTCCAGCACGCTAACAATGCGAAGCTGGACGTGTCGAACAGTGTTTGGTACGCGCGACTCGCGATCTCTCGGTGGTTCGGTCTGCGCATGCAACTACTTGGCACGATGCTGGTCTTCGTCGTGGCGTACTCGCTGATGCTTCTTCACAACCAGCTCTCGGCTGCTATCATCGGTCTCGCGTTCTCTTACATTCTGAAGATCTCGTCCAGCATGGAGCAAATCATCCAGACGTGGTCCAGAGTAGAAACCAGCATGGTCAGCCCTGAGCGCCTCCAACAGTTCATTGATATCGAGCAAGAAGCTCCTCACAAGATCCCCTCGGCGGATCCTCCGAAATCCGGGGGATGGCCCACCCAAGGCACTGTCCACTTCGAAAAAGTCGCTTTTCGGTACAAGGCCGCAGACCGACTCGTACTCAAAGATCTCAGCTTGACCATCAGCAGCGGCGAGAAGATTGGCATTGTTGGCCGCACAGGTGCTGGAAAGTCAAGTCTCACTATGGCCCTCTTCCGCATCAACGAGCTGGCCAGCGGATCCATCTCGATCGATGGCGTTGACGTCGGCAAGATTGGACTCAAGACGCTTCGCGAGAAGATGTCCATCATCCCCCAAAATCCCGTCCTCTTCAACGCGCCGCTTCGCAAGAACGTGGATCCCTTTGACGAGTTCACGGACGATCAACTCTGGGACTGCATCCGCCGTGTCGGCCTTCACGACCGCATCACCAGCGAAGATGACAAACTCGAGTACATCGTCGAAGAAAACGGAGAGAACTTCAGCGTCGGAGAACGACAGATGCTCTGCATGGCACGCGCACTTCTCCGAGACTCGCGCATCGTCATCTTCGACGAAGCCACCGCCGCCATCGACCACGAGACCGACAAGAAGCTCCAGCGCGTCATCCGCGAGGCCTTCGACAAGTCCACCGTGCTCACAATCGCGCACCGTCTGGACACGATCTTGGACTCGGACCGCATCTTGGTGTTGGATGGTGGTGAGGTGGTCGAGTTTGCTTCGCCGGCGGAGCTTGTGAAGAAAGGCAAGGGTCACTTCTTCGACTTGATGCAGGAGGGAGGCTACTTGGACAAGTTCCTCGTTGCTCAGAAGCCCGCGCCGGCGTAGCTTCCGTCGCAGATGCGACCTCTGCATACGTATCACTTGCATTGGACACAGATGTAGGAAGTAGATGCTTAGGTAATGCGGAAGAGAGCACAGACGATGTTTCCACACACCTTGAAACCCGTTGTCGGTTGCCCTCTCTGCCAAGACAACGACGGCTCGGAGATCACAAACGCGACCGCCGCCACGATATCTGCATTCCGACGCTTGGCTGGTCGCATTCGTTCTCGCTCTTCGAGTGCGCCCCCGGGCCGCTGGCCGCCGTGGAAGCGCGCGCTCGGGTTGTTGCCTCGCCATGTTCGCTGAAGTGTTCCCGCCGCCGTCACCGATGGGCTCGGGGCAGTGCGTGACGTAGAAAATATCCCCGTACGACTGCACGTAGTCGCCCATGAGCACTTGCACGCACACGGCAGTAGTGGGGCCCAGCAAGGCGCCAAAACTAGACAAGAGTCACCCGATGCACTCGCGCGAGGGGAGACGTGTCCATCCACGTATTCTTGCTGAGGTCAAACGTTCCTGTCTCGTCGATGACAACTTGCTTGAGCCCTGAGCTGTGCACCACCACCAAATGCGCAACGCGTGCACGCACGAACCCGACCAAATATATGCCAGGGGCTCCGGTCAGCTTCGCCACCCCGGCAATCTTCTCCTCGTTCGACTTCCGAAGGTTCTTCTTCATGTCGGTGATGCACGGGCGGCGCGCGGGCTTCCGCAAGCGCGCGTTGACGAAGTTGATGAAACCCATCACCTGCGGCCACGTGAGACCTTTTCCATACTCGCACCCGCGGTCGTACCCACTCTCAATGTAGTCACTGACGAGCTCATCTGTCACCCACTCTTGCTCAAGCAACTGGAATGCCGCTCGAACAGCGAAGAACGCACACATGTTCGTGACGCCTGTTGTGTACCTCGGTTTGCCAGCGCACCGACGCTGATACCTCGCAAGTGGCTCCGTTCGGCCTTCCTTGTGCCAACGAATCAGCACCGCAATGTCGTCGGCGCACGCCTCCGTCTCCAAGCTCTGGCGTGTGTGCCAGGATTTAACGCCGCCATGCCATTCGACGTAGATCATCTCGGGTCGGCTACGCCGCCCCTGGCTGCGCTTCGCGGGCTTGTAGTCGCGCAATGCGTGGTACTGGTGGGTCTTGCCGTCGCACTCGTCGCATTCGACCTCTGGTTCTTTGGGGCAAACTGCAGCAACGACTTGATCGGCAGACATCTGCGCAGCACACGCTCGTGGTGGTCGTGCGGTAGTCGACACCAAGCCGTCGATTGGATTCACCGTCGGTTGCGCGCAATCGCTGGTGTCGTCACAACGGCGGCCGATGACGCACGGAACTGTTTCTGCCTCAAAAGGAGTGAACCAACCGAGACAGTGCGTCACCGCGCGCATCGAGCCACCGTCGCGCGCCAACCTGCTCTCGCACAACATCCTAGGCTTCTTCCTCCCTCCGGCCTGGTTATCGCAGCACCGGCGCTTCCACCGCGCGCCCCCACCCTCCACCGGTAGTTGCAGCTGCGGTCTCGGTCTTCCCAGCGTCAGCATGGTCTTCAAAGCCGTCGATGGAGAAATGAAGGCCGGGCTGGCGAAGGAATGGGTTCCAGCGGTTGGCGGTATGCCGACGGGGCGATTTTTTGGGACAAGACGGATGGCACTAAGGCAAAAGTCGCGTCGTCGGCGTCATCGTGCGTTCACGGGGGCGAGATCGTCAACGCTGGCGTCCTGTAGAGCAACTGCTTCTGTTGCATCTGATCTTGAGCATGGTGAACGCGTCCGCGAGTACGAATCCTACAAGACGAGGATGAAACCCACGGCTCGCCGATATGGAGATCGCGTGTATTCCTTATTCGGACATCGAAGGCTGTCGGCCCGACACCCGACAGTGCCAGCACAGTCATCCGTGCGAAAGACTCGAGTGTGTAGGTGCAGCTCGATAACTAAACTTGCCCTGCAGCATCATTGTCTGCGGTTGTGTCGACACGTAGCGCGTGGGTCGTCGAGCGGAGCCGCTGGCCATTCTGTGAGACGTCAATGTTGAGACTGATCGTGAAGGTTAGCGCGCTTGGATCCTGCTGCGACAGTCGCTATGGACGCCTCAAGGCGCTCTAACTGTCTTCCCTGGAGGAGCGCAACAAGGTCAACAAGCGCATCAACCTCACGAGCGAGCGCGCGTTCCCGACGCTCGGCGCCGACACGCACCAGGTGCAGCTGCGCACCATGAAGGTCGAATCCGCCGACGTGGCGCTCCGTGCGGCTGCGCTTGCCCTCGAGGTCCACGGCGTCCAGCGCGTGCTGCACGACGCTGCGCTTGATTGATCGCGTCGTCCTGCCACAGCAAGGCGGTTCCACGCGGTTCGTAACATGGCTCAACTGTTACTCAGTCGGTTAGGGTCATGCCGTTTAAAAACGGGACGACGATTGGCTGGAACCCTCCTGATGTTCGAATTTTTTGGGAGGACAGCGAAACGAAGCGCCACAAGAAGAACGCCAAGCGGAAGAGGATGGTGTCGACGACGCTCAAGGTCTACGTGGCCTGCACGGTCGTGCTCTACGGCAAGTTCCTGGCGACGACGCGGGTGCAGGCGCTGAAGACCTTCGACGCCGGCGGCCGCTCACCGGAGGACAGCAAGCACGTGCTCGCGAGGGGGCGTCCACAGCACTACGGGCTCGACGCCAAGTCGGCCGACGACGACGAGCGCGCGCGCCAGGCGAAGCTGCTCGAAGTGCGCTGGAAGCGCATCATCATGAACGACCTCGAGTCGCTGCCGTTCGCGCTCTTCGTGTTCGGCTCGGGCGTGCTGGTCAAGGCCCACGAGCGCGTCGAGGTTGCGGCTATGGTCGCGTACACCGTCGCGCGCATCGGCCACACGGTCGCGTACGCCAAGGCGCTGCAGCCGCATCGCGCGCACTGCTGGCGCATTGGCGTGGTCTCCACGGTCGTCGGCGGCGTCAACGCGCTCATCGCTGCGTACAAGTGATTCGGCACAGTTTCCATTTTCTACGATATGAAATAATGAAGGATGCAACTTCCGTCTTCATAAAAAACGCTAAGTACGACTGTGAGTCGTCGCTGTCGAGTGCGAACTTGTGCCCATCCTCCACCATGGCCCAATCAGATCTCAGCTGGTTTAACAGATTCGACCTTGGTTTTACGAACATGATTGATTTCGACTCCGGTTGAAGATCCATTTTGTGGTGTATAGAGTGACATAAATGTCAGTAAAACCAGGTTCAGAGTTTCCGTGGGGATTGGTGCTTGGAGCGGAGATGAGCTCTCCGTTCTCAGGTGGGCGGCGCTTGACCACTCGAGCAGAAGGAATCCAGCGCTTCGTGTGATTGCGCGATGCCGAAGCGAAGTGCCGGACGGAGGATGGGCCGCGGCCGCCCCCTCTTCGCCCTCCGTCTGAAGTCTGTTTTTCTGCTTGGGTGTGCTCTCAGACGGCACCAGCCATCTAACACGCCATTTTGAAACGACGATCGCGTTCCACGCACCGGAACGCCTTCTCCGCCGCTGCTCTTCCATCGACTCGGCCGCATGCTGACGCTCCAAGACGACAATGCGTGGCGCATGGCGATGGCCGCCGCGGCAGTGCTGCGAGGACGCGTGTGGCCCGTGGAGGCGCGCGACGACAGCGGCGCGGGCGCGGACTTCCGTGGCTCCATGGCCACGCGCTACGAGTGGATCAACGTGCAGGTGTACGACCCGACAAGCCGCGTGTTTGAGGCGCTGCCGACAACAACGAGCGCGAAGGTTGACTATGTGCTGTACGGCCAAGAGACGCGCCGCGCGCTCGCGCTCTGGGCAGCGATTGCGCGCTGCCCAGGCTACTCGGCCCGAGAGAACTCGGCCTTCTGGCTCCGCGTGCTCCGTGAGGTGGCGCCGTCGGGCCACGGCCACGTGTCGGACGTGCCTCGGTTCTTCGACTCGCCGAGCGCCGTGTTCCCTCGTTTCCGGCTGACCTTCCAGCCTCGCGACTGCTACGACGAAGATTCGCATGATGACGAAGATGCGATCGACTGGATCAACGCCTTCTGGAAAGGCTTCTTCGGCACCAATTATGACGAAGCGTCTACAAGCGAGCTGAAGCAACACACTGATCAACTGAGCGCGTATGTCGAGCTTCATGCTCGAGCACCGCTGATCCCGCTCCAAGTCGTGTTCCGAGTTCCCATGAAGCGCACACACGGCCCACACGGTTCAGCGCTTGAGCAGCACCGCGGCTTCCTTGGCAATGCGCAAGCGCTCTCGACTCTACTAGCCACTCAAGACGTAAGCGATAAAAGTGACGGCTTCCAAGTCCAGTTCATCGGCTCACTGGTCGCGCTGCGTGGATCGATTCGCCCACGCGAGTACTGTGAGATCGCCTCGCACCTCCAGGCATCCGATAAGCTACAAGTCTCCGGCATGTGCGTTGACATCGGAGACGAACAATCTCTCACCGGTTTCTCCCACGCCCTGGCTACTACGGATGTCACTGCCCTGACGATCAATGTTTCGAAAACCACGGCGGCGTCCATCGCGAGCCTGGCGGCTCTGCTAGAGGCATGCCCACGCATCACTACGCTCCGCCTCTTCAATGCATTCGTCAGCACGGACCCACGTGGTCGTCAATGCCAGTGGCAGCACCTCGGACGAGCTCTGAGCCGATCCTTTGTACAAGAGCTCGTACTGGAGCGATCGTATCTCGGGGAAGAAGATGCCGAAGCCTTTCGATCCGCGTACATGGGTTACGGACCGACCAACCAATTACTGAGTCTCACGATCAAACCGCTGACCACAGCAGACCTCGCAACAGCAGCATACACAAGCGTGATCCATGCGATCAGTGGCAGCCTGGAGCATCTCGACGTGTCGGCGCTGTGCCTCTCGTCACCCAGCATCGACTCTGTTCTCGAGTCATGTCCCCGAATCCGTGCGCTGTCCGTGGGGCTTGTTGACGACATCGAAAGCTCGGCACTTATCGAGAAACTGCGAGCGCGAGAGTGCCAATTGTCAGCGCTTTCAGTGAGCTGCTCCGCCGAGGACGCACGGCGCATCACTGCCGCACTAAGTAATCAGTCGCCCGATATCGCACTGACCGGTGTCCACCTTAAGGAACTGCGGCTCAGCGTGGAGGCCATGGAGCCAGCGACGCGGGAGACGCTGGTGCACATGCTCGAGACCAATGAATCGCTCCGTTACGTCCACGTGAAGTCGCGCGTCGGGCCTGACGGCTCGGCATTTGCCGAGGACGAGCGGCTCTTGGCGCACCACCAGCGGCAGCTAGTGCGGAAGCTGCCGGTGGCGCACACGCTGGCGTTTCTCAGCGTTCTCGCACACGACGCAGTGGCCGCCGCGACGCCACTCGCGCGGTTTGATGCCGGCATTGCGTCAGAGATCGTGGCGTTTGCCGGACACGCCATTCATCGGCAACTGCACTGCAGCTAGACTGGCGTTGAATACGTTCATTGTGACATTGTACCAAGTAATACTACTGTTTTAAATGCATTTCACGATGGGGCGATCTGTGCAGGAGGAGTGACGAGATGCGATACAGTACATCCTGACTAAACCATCTCGATACGGAACGGGACGAGTATGCGAGTGAAGATGTCCCCAGACTTCAACCCCATGATGTTGTACGCAACAACGCTGTCAGGTTATTAGCCTTCGTTAGAGCCGATTCCCAAGAAACTTGTCCAAGTAGCCTCCCTCCTGCATCAAGTCGAAGAAGTGACCCTTGCCTTTCTTCACAAGCTCCGCCGGTGAAGCGAACTCCACCACCTCCCCACCAGCCAACACCAAGATGCGATCCGAGTCCAAGATCGTGTCCAGGCGGTGCGCGATCGTGAGCACGGTGGACTTGTCGAAGGCCTCGCGGATGACGCGCTGCAGCTTCTTGTCGGTCTCGTGGTCGATGGCGGCGGTGGCTTCGTCGAAAATGACAATGCGCGAGTCTCGGAGAAGTGCGCGTGCCATGCAGAGCATCTGTCGTTCTCCGACGCTGAAGTTCTCTCCGTTTTCTTCGACGATGTACTCGAGTTTGTCATCTTCGCTGGTGATGCGGTCATAAAGGCCGACACGACGGATGCAGTCCCAGAGCTGATCGTCTGTGTACTCATCGAAGGGATCAAGATACTTCCGCAATGGTCCCTTGAAGAGAACTGGGTTTTGGGGGATGATTGACATCTTCTCTCGCAACGTTGTCAGACCAATCCGGCTAATGTTGACTTCGTCAATGACAATGTCACCAATGGCGATTTCGTTGATACGGAAGAGGGCCATGGTGAGACTTGACTTGCCAGCACCTGTACGACCTACGATGCCGATTTTTTCGCCTCCAGCGATAGCGAAATTTAGGTTCTTGAGCACAAGGCGGTCACCTTCTTTGTATCGAAACGATACATGCTCGAACTTGATGCTCCCCGTCACGGGCCAGTGAGATGATGTCGGCGGGTCAACAGATGGAACCTTGTGTGGTGCCTCTTGCTCAACATCGATGTACTGTTGCATGCGCTCGGGACTCACCATCGTCGTTTCCACACTGGACCACGCTTGGATGATACGCTCCATACTTGTTGATACCTTGAGGACGTACGCGAATGCTAATCCGACAATCGCAGCTGATAGCTGGTTGTGGAGCAGCACGAGTGAATACGCCACCGTGAACACAAGCACGCTTCCAAGCAGTTGAATACGAAGACCAAACCACCGCGATATGGCGAGACGCGCGTACCAAATCTTGTTCGCAGTGTCGAGCTTGTCGTTGTTGGCAGACTGAAATCGACTCACATCACGTGGACCGAAAGCCCGGATCGTGGATCCTCCTTCGATGGATTCAGAAAGATGACTGAGAATCGGTGCCTCAGACGTGCGCAGCACACGCTCGATTTCACGCGCAGGTTGCAAGTAGAAGATACCGACTTGCGTGTAGAGTGCCACGATAGGAAGGAGGAACAAACCCTTCCACTGGATGATGAATGCCGTAGTGGCCAACGTGCAGCCGACCGCGAACAAATTGGCGAAGAAGCCACCGAAAGAAAGAGGCACCGGAATATCAACGTCAGTGACATCATTCGAGTACCGCATAAGTATACGGCCAATCGGGTTGGCGTCGAAGAACTTGATTGGGGCATGCATCAGTGCAAACGTCATGCGATCAAACATGCGCGTGGCGGCACGCAGTCCAAAGTACGAGACGGTCAGCGTTCGAATGACGACCATGAACGCCGACGTTAGACCCAACAATGTGTAGACTTGAATCCGGTAGGTCTCTGACACACTTGCATCAGGCTTTGCACTCGCGTCTGTGGACCACGCACTCAACCAAAAGTCGCTCGAGATTTGCAGCCCTTGCCAGAGTGCCTGGGACAGGAGCACAATCGCGAGGATGGGGAATCCACCAACTGCATCGTAATATGCCTTGAAAACCTGTAGCCCGACTCGACCTTCTTTCCTCTCCTCGTCGTTGATTAAATGCTGTGTCTCTTCAGAATCACCACTCTTGCTGATGCGGTCATCGTCATTGTCGTCAAACGTACCACTGATCGTCCGCTGTCGAAATGGAGATTGTAGCCCGATAGCTTTGTTTGTCAAATCTTGCACATCAGTTCTCCCGTCGCTCAAGTTTGACACTTCTTCCGTACCGTCCTCTGCCAGAGCCAGAGAAACATCTTCGAACGACGTCTTACCATACTCTCGCAGTGCGAGAGGGGTCACCTGAGAGTCGTAGTCGGGTCGACGACCACGCGTTGCGCGAGTCTCGACCAGTAGACCTTGCTCATCGATGGTAATTGCGCGCGTCACGTGCTCCGAGGCAATGATCTCGGGGTTGTGTGTGACAAGGATGACCGTACGGTGACGAAGCAAGCCAAGCAAACACTTCTGGAAGATCTCGTTCTGAACGATTGCATCGACAGCTGACAACGGTGCGTCCAGAATGTACACGCTGGCATCACTGTAGCAAGCACGAGCGAGCGCGACGCGAGCCTTCTGTCCTCCCGACAAGTTGACGCCACGCTCGCCGATCTCGGTGCGATCACCAGCAGGAAGTGACTGCAAATCGGCCGTGAGTGCGCAGGCCTCAATGACGTTGTCGTACTTCTTGCGGTCGAAAGGGCGACCAAAGAGGATGTTGTCACGGACCGTGGCGTGCTGGATCCATGGCTGTTGCGAACAGTACGCGACTGAGCCGCCAACGTACACTTTGCCGTGGGTCTTGATCATGTCTCCAATGAGAGCAGAGCAAAGTGACGACTTACCGCAGCCAACAGGTCCATGGACGACAATGAAGTCACCAACCGCAACACGCATGTTCGCGTTGACAAGAATCGGATACTCCTCCTCCCACGCGAAACTTGCGTCCTCAACAGCGACAATCACGTTCTTCGCGATATACTCGTCGGCTTCGGGATGCTCGATCGTGATGATGCTCTGGTCATCCAACTCTGGGAGAGCGAGGAAATCACCGATGCGTTGCTCTGCCACCTTGGCCTTGATCACGGACGCGATAATGTCCGTGATATAACGGAGAGGAATCTGCACGAGCTGAAACAGCGCGATGCTCGTGAACACGATGGCGGGTGTGAGCTGCTGGTGCATGACGTTGGTGTACACACTGAACGAAGCGAC
>JAMFLL010001306.1:0-17630 GCA_027475725.1 Pythium rhizo-oryzae | reverse complement strand
GGGTGGGGGAGGCAAAGGGGTGAAAGGGCGTTGGGAGGATGTGCCTGAGAAAATACAATCTTTTACTGATTGGGGTCGGGCAGGCAACCCAATCAGTTATTGGCAAGTTGATTTATTGAGGCAAACCCAACAGGGAACCAAACAAAGGCGACGTACAGCAACAAAGAGCTGTTGCTCTACACAACACCCTGTCGCCTGTTGCATCATGTCATGCCCTTTAGCGCCTTGACAATCGAGAGCTCCTCAAAGTCATCAGCGCTGTCCTTATCACCACACTCAAATCGCTTCAAAGCGTTTGTCTCCCCAGCACTGACACTTCGATCACACCTGTCACCAGGACGAGATCAGGACTGTGTCTCTAAAGGAGCACAGCGTGCGTGCCGTCGTGTCCTGACAACGCTAGAAGCGTGCTGTGGAGCCTGTCGGTGCCACATGATCAACGGAGGCACGCTTCATTCCCACAAAAGGATCTCCGTAGTGGGGCGTGTGCCTCAGGTCCATCCATGGGACTCCATCTCTGTGGAGGGGCCCTATTGGGCATTATTGGGGATCGATAAATGAGTAATTTGTACTGATTTTATTGATCTATTTGAAAAGCTGATTGATTTTTCCAGGCACTGGGGGGGGGGGGTCTTCTTCATCCAGCATGTGCCGTTCTTATAGTTTAGAGCAAGCTGGTGAGCCCCCTCGTGGTCCACGAGTCGTGGAGCCGATAAGTCCGCAGGTCCTCGGCGAAGATCAGAGGTGGACATAGTACATAGTCTGGTCGGCAAAGTAATCTGTCACGGTTGCGTTGTTTCCACTGGATTCATTCGCGTGCATCAGATTCAGTCCCGTTTATGCCATGTTTCACCTGGTGAGGTCCAAACCGTGTGATGGATGACCAGGTCTCGAGACCTGGTCATCCGACGCCCACTATCTAGTACTGTGTTTCGTCGGTATCATCGTTAACATGATAGAAGAGCGGACACGTCGTTCTATGGCAGGCCCCTGTCGGTATGTTTGGAACCCAGCGACGCAAGTCACGTGATGAAAGCGGAGACACTTCGGTTCGTTCTGGGCCTCGTGCCAGTTGTACGTCACACACTTGACGTCCCCGGCGCAATTGAGAGATGAACTTCTGAGCCAGCCGGCCTTAGTGGCGCTTTTTCTTCGACAGCGTGAGCTGGTGCCGAAGTCCCTCCACCATACCGGATCAATGAGACGCCGCCACACTCGCGCCACTAGACGGGCGGTGTTGAGTGAAAGGCAGTCTCAGAAGAAAAGCTCACTGCGATGCATACGCCGTGGTGCTAGCTAAAGGTTCAGATTGTATCACGGAAGAAGTGTGCCTTCACTGGCATTACCTAGTGTTCGGTGGGCACGTAGGTCGACACCCGTACGGGAGCGTACCCTAGAAGCCACTCATCCAAACAGACGACACGACAACGGAGTGGACGCCTTTGGTCAACTTCAACTGACTGCTACGAACGTCCTTCTTGAGCCAGCACGTGCCGCCATTGTAGTCCGACCACGACGACGCCTTGCAGCCCGGCGTGCTGAGGCATACGCCGCAGCAATCGCGCCAGTCCGCGCGCGGCACCGACATCATGTCGCCGCCCACAATGTCTCGGTCTTTGACCAACGGACCCACGTAGCACTTGAACACGGCACCCGAGATCACGGAGCCATCGAACGGCGCCGACGCCGTGGCCGGGGCCGCCTTTTTCATCCAGCACGTGCCGCCGTTGTAGATCGTCCACGAAAACGCGACACAGTTGAGGGTTTTCTCGCATGTGTAGCTACACTGAAGGGGGTCGACAGCAGGCGCGTTGCTGAGGTCGTTGCCTGGAAAATCACCGTTCACCGTCGGTAGGTTGGAGCCGCAGCGAGCCGAGACAGTCCCATTATTTTGGCTATCCTTCCATTCTGTGCCGATGCTGATGATGCTGTATAACACACAGTAGCTGGTCTTCGGTGCCCCAAACTCGGGTAGCCAGTCGTACGCCACGCAAGTGGTGTTGGAAGCGCACCGGTTGTCACACTCGTCGAGGGTCAATCCGGGAATTTCGAACTCAATCTGCTCGCCGTCGAAGAGAGACGTCAGTGGTGGAAGCCGCGTGCACTTCCGCTGGACGGCGTCGGCAGTAGCCGCAAGCGCGAGCGCGACTGCAGTGGCGAAGAGGTGAGCGAGCATGTGAGGCGGATGAGCCGTCTGGTGAAGAAGCTGGCGAATTGGAGAATGCACGAGTGCTCCACGACTGGAACACCTAGCTGGTGGCACTGGAAGCTGCCCCGCCGACGAGGGAGCCAGTTGTTCGATGACGAAGTAATCTCTCATGACAGCATCGCGTCCATTCAATGTGCATGATTCGGTCCTGTATATCATATATCACATGGTGTGGACCACACAATGTGATTTGAATACACAGCCGCGCACAGCACCAGCAGGACAGGTGTGTGCCTACTGGATACACGCGGAATGGTCTCGTGATCCGTGTGTGTCGATTGCGCTATTGAGACCGACTGGGGTCCATCTACTGTACTAGTATAGCCGGTTACGTAGCGATAGTAATAGCCACTCCACGAGGTAAGTGTTCTGGGGGAGGGTGCAGCTGTCCCGCCAGTCCAGCCAGTTGTTCGTTGGTGCTGCTGAAGTCTTTGAGGTTACGCGTCGGCGCCCAGACGGTTGCTACTAATGCAGGCTACAGCCCATTGCGGCAGCGGCGGCAACTGGTGCGCAGCACCGACGCCTAATCTCCCCCACTGGTGCCATGGTGCAATACAATGGGGAGGGAGCAAATCACGCATTCACAGTTCCCGTTAGAATCTGTCTTTTCTTATCGTATTTGCTTATTAGCCACGTTGTCAGCAGACTTATCCACCCATGCCCGAACAATGAAGCCGCTTACCCGCGGTTCCAGACCGACGACAGCACGACGGATCGGACGCCCTTGACGACCGTCGTTTTGCCTCTCCCAAAGTCCTTCTTGAGCCAGCACGTGCCGCCATTGTAGTCCGACCACGAGGACCCCTTGCAGCCCGGCGTGCTGAGGCATACGCTGCAGCAGTCGCGCCAGTCGGCGCGCGGCACCGACAGCATGTCGCCGCCAACCATGTCCGTGTCTGCAGCCGTCGGTTTTCTCGCACGTGAAGCTGCACTGAACAGGGTCAAGTGCGGGTGCGTTGCTGAGGTCGTTGCCTGGGAAGTCTCCGTTCGCGGTCGGGAGGTTCACACCGCAGCGGGCCGAGACCAGACCCGGGTAAACGGTAGCACTAAGATTGTAATGCAAGTCCGTACCAATGCTGATGACGCTGTTCAAGAGACAGTAGCTCTTGTTATCATACTTGGGCAGCCAGTTGTAGGCCACACACGTCGTCTCCGCGACGCACGGCTGTCGCACTCGGCGAGGGTCAATCCGGGAGTGTCGAATCCAATCGGCGCACCGGAGAAGATGGAATTTTGGGGTGGCAACTGCGTGCAGCTTCGCGATGCCACTGCGGCAGTAGCGGCGAGCGCGAGCGCGAAGACAGGGGCGAAGAGGCGAGCGAGCATGGCGTGAGCGCGAGGACGATCTGGAGAGAAGTTGGCAGAATGGGGAATGCGAGAGTGCGGCACGCGGACGACTTACGATCGAGCTGTAGGGTCTGGGAAAAGTTAAGTTCTGGCTGATGCTTTTCCGTAGGGAGCGAGTCATCGCACTGGCGAAGTAATCTCACATGGCTGCGTCGTATCCACTTGATTTGCTCGAGTGCGAGTGATTCAGTCCTGTCTTTGCCACATATATCACATGACGTGGACCACATCATGTGATTTGGCTTTCGTGTGGTGACTCGCTGACGAGGAACCTTACCATCCGTGCACGACAGTCGCGACGAGGAACCTGTGCGAGCGTCTAGCCTAACAGAAAGAAGGATCATGCAATTCACGCGAACATTGCCCTGGGCGCTGGTCGCGCACACATCGGGCTTCGGCACAAACATACCCAGGGGCAAGGGAAAGTTAGGGACGTGGTTTCGCCCATGAGGATACAACGCGTTCACCGATCACAGACAACTTCCTGGCTCGTGTTTATTGTTGAACGATCTATACAACCACGGTGTGGCTGGCTCGGACAGATGCATGCGCCTCTTTACCGGCTGAAAACGTCAGTTCCGTTCTCATCTGTAGCCACGAATGGCATCCATCACTCTCATAGTGCACGCTCCATTTAGCATGTCAACCACATTTCAACGCGGGTATTGCCCGCTGGTATAAGTAGCATTGTCGTTGGTCTACTTCACTTACTCAACCACATTGTGCTCGCAAAGATTCGTACATACCGATAAACCTGTACTTCCTTCGTCCTGCGCTAATCGCGTGCGTTCAGGGGGATTCATTGAACAGCGTCATCGATCGGAGGCTTTCGGCACCTTGGGTTCGACCTCCGAGCGCAGTCGTCTTGAGCCAGCACGTGCCGCCGTTGTGGTCGCTCCACGTCACGGCGAAACAGCGTTCCGTGCGGCGGCACACCCCACAGCATTCGCGCCAGTTGCTTCGCGGCACCGACGCCAGGTCCCCACCAATAATGTCGGTTCCCTTTTTATACAGGTCGCACTTGAACGCCTCACCGGAGGCCACTGAGCCGTCGGATGGCGCCGTCGGGGCGCTCGGTCGCGCGGTCTTCATCCAGCACGTGCCGCCATTGTACTTGCTCCACGAGAACGCCATGCACGGGCCGGTCTCCTCGCACCTGTAGCTGCACTGGGTGGCGTCCACCGCGGGCACGTTTGCCAAGTCGTTGCCGGCATAATCGCCGTTGACCAGCGGAAGCTGTGTGCCGCAGCGGCCGGAGACCCATCCGGCTGGCGCGAGGAACGAGTACTTGACGGAGGACGAAGCAAGACCGACGGCGTAGTAGTGGATGCACTTGGGTGCGTCATTCTGAATGCCGAACATGTACGCCACACAGTCGCTGGTCGCACACAAGCTCTGACATTCTTGAGACGTAGTCGCATTCACAGTGGTTGTGGTCTGATCCAAGTAGCGATATGGCTGCGCGGACTGCGTGCAGGTGCGCTGGCCGTGGACCACCGCGGCGGCGAGCGCGAGCGACGCAATGAGGGTGTGCGAGCGCATTGCGGACGCTGGCTTGGGGTTTGCTGTGTCTCGGCCGCGGAATAATGCGAAATGGCCTCGACCATGACACCTGCTGCCACTCGAATTCGGCTCTGTGGATCACACGCGTCCCCGCCTCACACAGTGTGTGATATTTACACTGTGTGATGGGTACCACACCACAAGATTCAATCCACTGGATTGCTTTCGTAACGCTCCACGGGGTCGAACATCTATCCTTGATGGTGTGAATCATGGCGGATGGGATGGCGCGATTGGCTCTTTGATGGCAGCCTTAAGAACACGCATCACGTGCACTGCCACTGATATGGCTGCAACTCAAGTGACATCAAGACTCTAGCGTCTTGAGTCAGGACGATCGGACTCACAACCCACAGGCTATGGGCCACAGCACTTCAACACTTTGATTGCGAGGTACAAGTTGTGCCACAACTTGTGACTTGATCGTCGACCACAGGAGACACGAGTATCTACATGTATGTTGAATAGTCTTGGGCATGGCGAAAACTTTATTCACTCATTCGGCCGCTCGCCTACAGCTTCCATCGACTCCTACGATGCTCCTCACTCTCATAGACGCAGCTTGGTGTACTGGTGCTCGTGTCCACTTACGTGGTCATTCAAACAGCGCCGGTGAGAACAACCATCGATCGGACGCTCGCGGGACCCCCCGTGATGCCGCTACTAGCGCTCTTCTTGAGCCAGCACGTGCCGCCATTGTAGTCCGTCCATGATACTGCGCCGCAGCCCTTCGTACGGCGGCACACGCCGCAGCACTCGCGCCAGTTCGTGCGCGGCACCGAGCTCAGGTCTTCTCCGACGATATCAAAGCCCTGTTTGTAAATAGAGCATTTGACCGTCTCGCCCGAGACCACCGAGCCGTCGAACGGCCCCGCCGGAGCGTCAGGTCGCGTGGTCTTCATCTAGCACGTGCCGCCGTTGTACGAGCTCCACGAGAACGCCTGGCATCCGAAGGTCTCGTCGCACCTGTAGCTGCACTGAGTGGCGTCCAGTGCGGGTATGTTCTTGAGATCATTGCCCGGGAAATCGCCGTTGACGAGCGGCAGCTGCGTGCCGCAGCGACCCGAGACGAATCCAGGTGGCCATGTCAACGAGTTGTTCACCGCGGCTGCGGCAGTGGCGACCACACTGAAGCGGGCACAGGATGTTACACCATTAAACAGGTATGCCGTACAGTCGCTGGTCTCGCAGAGCACCTGGCACGCTTGAGCTGTCGCCACGTTTGAGAGGATCGCGACGGTGAGGTCAGAGGAGAACACGTACGGCTTCTCGGACTGCGTGCAGGTGCGATCGGCATGAACGGTGGTGGCGGCGACCAGGAGTGCTGGACCAACAAAGCGAGCCAACATCCTTGATCAGCGCCTGGCTAGTCGAGGTCGTGAGTGGTTGTGCGTCGGTCGAGGTGAATTGCGAAGTGATCGCGGACCTGTGGCTGCGAGTCGAAGCGTCGAACTTGAGGATCGCCAGCAGTGCGCAAATGCACCGAGCTGCCGGTCGAGTATGGAACGTATCACACATGTCCTCGTTTTGTCGCCACGAGATGTATCTCGTGCTTCCATGCCATGAGATACAGTCAATCTCGCCCTCAAGCACACCCCTGAGTTATCGGATGTCCAAGGTTTATTCGATTTCAATGAACAATGTGGAGATGTCATGGATAATGGAATGTGTTATTTTAGGCTGAGGGTATGGAGTGCTCTACTTGCTGCGTTTTCCTCTCAGCTACCTCAAAACCACAGAATAACCGTGTAGGAATGATCCTTCGGGAGTAGAGCCCTTTTTCTTTGAGAAATGAGCCGCGGAAGTATGTCAAGATGCTGCGTGGTGCTCCAATTCGAGGCAAAATGTGGTCTTCGTCAAGGGCAGTGGAGCTGTGTGGAGGTGCACATCACCCTTGTGCATGTGCGTCTGTTTCCATCATCTATCAGTAGATCCCACGCACCGTGCATAGGCGGGACAATTATGGATTGTTTGAGGATATGGAGAGTACCCCCTGTGCTTGAGGGCGAGATTGACTGTATGACCGCGAAGTCGTCGTATTCAAGCTAAGCCTGGAGCACAAACTATAAGATCTCGGATCTCTCGAAGTCCAGACTATGGAGCCTAGAGTACGGACAACTGGACCTCTTCAATCCAGGAGATACCAATAGTTTTCTGACTCGGGCCGTACAGTTCTAGCTACGAAACGGAGTGATATTGAGTTCTTGTTTTTAGGGAAAGTAAACCCGTCCGATCGGGACTAGAGGTATGCAGCGTTTGCCGTGCGTCCTTACAGGATGGCTGCGCTCACGCCGGCGTTGTTCGAGAAGCCCGAGATGCCGGTCTTGAGCCAGCACGTGCCGCCGTTATAGTTGGACCACGAGAAGCCCGTGCAGCCGTCGCGGCGACGGCACACGTCGCAGCAGTCGTACCAGAACGGGCGCAGCACGCTCGCGAGGTCGGTGCCCACGGCGTCGGCGTCGTGCTTGGGCGCCTGGCACGTGTACACCTGGCCCGAGACGACCGACCCGTCGGTCGAGGCGATCGCGTTGTCCGCCTTGCCCGACTTCATCCAGCACGAGCCGCCGTTGTAGTTGGTCCACGAGTACGCGAGGCAGCCGGGCGTGTCCTGGCACGTCTTGCCGCACTCGGTCGGGTTCGCGGCGTACGCACTGCCGATGTCCATGCCCGGGTAGTCGGCCTTCTCGGTCGGCGTGAGCAGCAGCCGTAGGTCCGACGTGTTCATGCAGCGCGCCGACACGGTGTTGCCCGCCTCGCTCGCGTAGTACGTCTCCGTGTCGATCGTGCCGGCCAGGTAGCACACGTTGCTGTCGAACTGGTACCCGACGCACTTGGCGTCGGCGATGCACCGTTCGGCGCACGCGCCGCTGCTGCTGGCATCGATGACATCGATCAAGTCGGCGGCGAGCACCACGCCGCGGTGCTCGGGCGTGCAGCGGCGGTCGGCCGCGGAGGCAACGCCCGCGAGCGCGAGCAGCGGCAGCAGCGTCGAGGACGAGAACGAGACCATCGTAGAGAGAGAGAGGACTTGTAGGGCGAGTGAGGCGGCTCGTGCTAGAGACAAATCGAGGAGTGTGACGGCGTCGAGTGGAAAGAAGCTGCCTTTGTGAGGCGCTTTGGCGGCCATGCTGTCCCGCCAGGAAGCCCAACTGCAAACGGAAAGCGGGCTACTCTTCCGATGGCGTCACTGGAATTCCCGCTGATATGGCGACCGCCGCACGGACACCATTGGTCACATGACCTCGCCAACGAATCCCCCGCCTGTCAGCGGTCCCACGCCGGAAAAGGCTGCCTTGAAGGCGGCCTTCCCGCTGCGTAATCCCGGCCGTGGCTCTTCTCTTCCTCTCTCAAC
The DNA here is from genome assembly GCA_027475725.1 of Pythium rhizo-oryzae. NCBI lineage: Eukaryota > Oomycota > Peronosporomycetes > Pythiales > Pythiaceae > Pythium > Pythium rhizo-oryzae. Next base: position 9,159 of record JAMFLL010001306.1, on the reverse strand, counting down.
CTCTCGCAGGAATCCTGTCTGTCCATCGGCTGCTGAGACCGTATACTGCGGTATACGCGGTATACGTTCGTCTCACTTGTCAGCTTCCATTTAGATCTCTTGACCGAAGTCCATTTGGACATGACCGCCTGTGACACAACCTCTGTCAACCTGTCAATCACGCGATGGCCTGGTTATGCACATCTAGCAATGCCCGTCGTCGCGTCGAGCGCGAGGGGCGTGATCCGCACGTGGCGGTCCACAACGTGGGACGCGTCCGAATGCATTGGGCCGCATTTCGGCCGCTCCTCATTCCTACAAACGGTCAGTGCGAGAGTCAGCTCGACGGCCCTTGGGCGTGTGGTACAGTACTACGTAGAATCTCTAAGTCGCCCACGGATGCGGCCGGTGGGCTCAGTGTGAGCCTCAGAGCCTGGGGTCTCATCCCAAGGGAACTCCTGTGTACGTTCGGACCCAATCCACTTCTCGTGGGTGCCGATGAGGTCCAGCTTTCCAAACTTGGCGCCTGTCGTGGGGAAGAAGAAACAGAGACCGTGGGCTGTCAAAAGTTCAGGACGTTGCGTACGGTACGCAGCGTACCTGGCCCTCGGGGCGCATCTCCGCGCCTCGATTCCCGCGAAGCGCAGTCGATTCGGTCCCCACCGAAGCGTAACTCACGGGCGCCACACCCCGCGACACTCGCGCGTGGCTTCAAGGAACACGCCGGTCCGTCTAATCCATCCGGGCCCGACGTCCTGTCCCGGCCCCCGAACGTCTGCTTCCGGACCTGGCGCTGTGCTGGAAGGATCTGCTGCCGACAGCTCATTCCCCAATCTTCCTCGTCGGCGAGACTCCAGCGTCTTCTACGATGAGGCCCGTGCTCTTCCTGCTCGCCGTGTCCGTGTTCGGCGGCGCCGTCTCCTCCGTGGCGGCGACCGCGCAGGCGCCGGAGGGCGCCATCGCCGACGTCTTCAACAAGGCCAAGGAGCTCGGCGACCTCAAGCTGGACGTCGGCGCGCAGCTCACGAACGCGACGATCGGTGCCGGCCGCTTCGTCGTCGCGTGGGAGACCAAGAAGCCCAACCTGCTCGGACTCGGCGGCGGCGCGCGGCTTGCGATCTACAGCGGCGAGGACCGCACCAAGCAGCTCTGGGCCTCGAGCTTCGGCAAGGCCTTCGTGGGCGTCGGCACGTCGCCCGCGGACCTCGAGGAGTTCTACTACGGCTTCCGCGTCTCGCAGCCAGGCTTCTCGGCGCAGAGCACCGTGCAGACCGTCGAGAAGATCGCGGCGACCAGCGACGGCGTCGTGATCCGCGGCGCGCTCACGTTCGCGGCCAGCCAGGTGCCCTACAGCGTCACGCTGACCGCCAACAGCGGCAACGCGACGCAGCTGCTGGGCGTGCAGGTGGACGTCGACGCCGCGGCGGCCAAGGCGCTCGGTGTGAACCGGCTCGTGCTCGAGTACGCGTCCGAGAAGAGCGAGGAGTTCTACGGCTTTGGGCAGCAGTTCCCGCGCGAGTTCAACCGCAAGGGCAAGCGGATTCCGATCCTCGTGAACGAGCAGGGCCTCGGCCGCGGGCTCGAGCCGCTCACGTTCCTGGGCAACACGTTCAGCAAGAACGCCGGCGGCGACGAGTTCGCGACGTACGCGCCGATGCCGCACTACCAGTCGTCCAAGCGCCACGCGCTCTTCCTCGAGAACACCGAGTACTCGGTCTTTGACCTCACCAAGGACGACAAGACGCGCATCGAGCTCGCCTCGAACGTGCAGCTCAAGGCGCAGCTCGTGGGCGGCGCCACGCCGCTGGAGCTCATCGAGGGCTTCACGGGCTTCAACGGCCGCCAGCGCAAGCTGCCGTCCTGGGTCTCGAGCGGTGCCATCGTGGGCATGCAGGGCGGCCGCGCGTTTGTGGAGGACAAGTTCGCCAAGCTCAAGGCCGTGGGCGCGCCCGTCGCGGCCTTCTGGCTCCAGGACTGGGTCGGCAACCGCCAGGCCCAGTGGGGCACGGCGCTCTGGTGGAACTGGGAGGCCGACGAGAAGCGGTACCCGAACTGGGCCGAGTTCGTGGACTCGCTGCGCCAGCAGAACGTGCGCATGATGACGTACGTGAACCCGCACGCGAGCGACATTAAGGGACTCAAGACCGACCCGGCGCCCAAGCGCTACCTGTACGAGGAGGTCGTGGCCAACGGCTTTGACGTCAAGAACGCGCAGGGCACGACGCAGCTCAAGTACCAGAACGCCACCATGTTCGACCTCACGAACCCCAAGGCGCGCGACTGGGTCAAGCAGCTCATCAAGGAGAACGTGCTGCTCAACGGCAAGGTGAGCGGCTACATGTGCGACTTTGGCGAGGCGCTCGAGCTCACAGCGCAGCTGTTCGATGGCGACGCCGCCGCGTACCACAATAAGTACCCGGAGGAGTGGGCCAAGGTGAACGCCGAGGCCGTGCGCGAGCTCGGGCTCGAGGACGAGGTCGTGTTCTTCATGCGCTCGGGCTTCACGCGTTCGCCGCAGCACACGCCGCTCTTCTGGCTCGGCGACCAGCTGCAGTCGTGGGACGAGAACGACGGGCTCAAGAGCGTGGTGTTCGCCTCGACGATCGGCGGCTTCAGCGGCATCGCGCTCACGCACCCGGACATCGGCGGCTACAACTACTTCAACATCGCCGACCAGGGCATCCCGCTCGTGCCGCTCGTGTACCAGCGCTCGAAGCAGCTCTTCCTGCGCTCGGCCGAGTTCGCGGCGTTCACGGCGGCGTTCCGCACGCACGACGGCAGCAACGCGCAGAAGGCGTGGCAGTTCTACTCGGACGACGAGACGCTCACGCTGTTCGCGCGCTACGCCAACATCTTCGTGGCCTGGGGCTTCTACCGCGAGCAGCTCATGACCGAGGTGGTCACCAAGGGCTATCCGCTCATCCGCCACATGTACCTCCAGTACCCGGACGACGCCAAGGTCAAGGACCTCCACTACCAGTTCATGCTCGGCTCGCAGCTGCTCGTGGCGCCGCAGGTGGACGAGGACAAGACCGAGGTCAGCGTGTACCTGCCGCAGGGCAAGTGGGTCCACGTCTGGAGCGACAAGGTCTTCGACGGCGCCGCGACCGTCAAGGTGGCCACGCCCATCGGCGAGCCGGCCGTGTTCTACCCGCTGGGCTCGAGCGTCGGCGCGCAGTTCGTCGCCAACCTCAAGGCCGCCAACGTCCGCAAGTAGAACTTTGAGTTTCTAGTGAGATCGATCAGAGCGCTTTCAACAGTACATTTACGTATTGTACCCTCGGGTTTTTATAGCCGAGGGTTCCTCAGTTTTACCCCGCGGGTTGCGCAGGACATGACGCGTGAGCCATTATCCTGAAACATCCGACGTCAGGAATGCGGCTAGCGCCACCGTATGCGGTCTCTCACTCAAGTGGGAACGTTGGCGGCCAGTGGGAGCATGGGATATGCACTGACTGCTGCAGCTGTACTGCCTGCTGTACTGACTACTGCAGCGAGTGCATATCCAATCTACTTTGTTAACAATGTCAGAGGAGTCATCTGGCCAGTAACACCTCGAGCAGGACACACGATCTGATTCATTATATCTCTATATAAGTATATCTCATATCACGACGCTGAACGATACACAAGAAATGAACCGGCCATCAAGTAATACGTACCGGTACCGGTACACGGTACACTTTGGTGGAGTTTGCTCGGCGTCTCCGTTCCAGCGGCCCAGTGTCGATTGGCAACGTGTCTCTCCTTGCCATGCCGCGTTTGACCCCACAGCGCCCACGCGACCCGCCTGGTACCGTGGACTCCACTGGCGATGCTCTCTCGTTTCCTTGTCCCAGCGCTTGCGCTCGCGGTCGTCAGCGCCCAGCGCGCCTGTACGCCCACGTATCGAGGGGGGAGTCCTACTTCTACCCCTTGGATCAGAAGACGATTATGCTGAACGCCTCTTTGGCCCAAGAATGTCAGCTCCTGTGCGCCAACAGCAGCTAGTGCGCAGCTTACGACTTTAGTGTGATATTCGACGAGCCGAACTGCTTTCTCCAGAACGAAGTCACCCGTGGCGACATTTATGGGCCTCTCAATAGTCCACCGCGGGAAGGGGGGAGCCTCGGGTCGCTGTAACACGCAGCTCCCGCTCGTCAACGGCGACTTCCCCGGAAACGATCTCTCCAACAAGCCAGCGACGGACGCGGTCCAGTGCAGCTACCAGTGCGACGAGACACTAGGGTGCAACGCGTTTTCGTGGACCAACTAAAACAACGGCACGTGCTGGATGAAGACCACGCGACCCGAGGCCTCGGTGGCGCCGTTCGACGGCTCCGTGATCTCGGGCGAGGCGCTCAAGTGCGGTGTGTTTGATAAAGGCGTGGACCTCGTCGGCGGAGACCTGACGTCGGTTCCGCGCGCCAATTGGCGCGAGTGCTGCGGCGCGGCGTCGTGGACGGACTACAACGGCGGCACGTGCTGGCTCAAGAAGAGTGCGAGCAAGGGCACGACCCAGGGCCCCGATGGCACTTGGTCGATGCGTCTACTTATCGACTCCCTCTGAACGGACTCCCAGTACAAACGATGCGCCGAAGAAACAGGTGCACGTTGCGAGTGATCTCCGACACTATCAAATGACGTAGACAGACAAGTGGAGTCAGACCATTCTACACATCAAAAAAGACACCCAACTTGTTGCCGGCAGCGCCATCGTGTGTTCTGTTCTTGTTGAATCCATCAACTCTTTCGAGTCTACCTTGCAGCCACCAGGCCGTGTCCATGCGGACCACCCGGGGCTGGAGACCACCGTACCCAACTCGGCCCTCTGGCAACATCGATGCCATCAATGGGGAGCCAGGTGTCTGCACCATGCACGTTGGCTCCTGGATTCGCGGAATTTGGCTACGGTGGTCGCACCAACGTGGTCACCACGTTGGTGCGACCATCGACGATGGCCACAGGATTCCCGTCGGGAAACCCAGAGCAGGCAATGTGCAGAGTGCAGTTCCCCACTCCATTGCTCAACACAACAAGGGATACTTCCGAGCGAATTACTAAATGGATAGTGCGGTCAGCTCCACCTGCTCCAGCATCCGGCTGCTGGCGGACATATCACACGGCAACAAATCAAGGGATGCGTGTGATACACGCGTGCACTTCGAGGAGTACAAGTTAGTAATACAAGCTGTTGAGAGTTGAGGTGAGTCTGGTCGGTCACTGAGTGCGGACAAGTAACCCCCTCAATATCTCACAGACGTATTACACGCACGCTTTCCGACCATTTTTCCCTCCTAGAGCGAGGACGACGGCACCGAGTCACTGCCCTTCCTGCCACGTCATTCCAAGTCTTACCCGAAGATCCTCAACAAGCCAGTGCAAATGGTAGTCCGCTTCCTCGCTGCGACGCTCGTACTCGCTGCCACGACTGTCAGCGCCCAGCGCAACTGCACGCAGTCCGCACTCGCCTACTTCTTCACGGCGGATCCAAGGACGATATACGACAACGTCGTGGCGACGTCCCAAGAGTGTGCGCGCCAGTGCGCGAGCAGCGACTGCGTGGCGTACCTGTTTGGGGTCGAGAACGGCGCACCCGTGTGCGTCCACTACCCTGTGGTCAGCATGGCGCGGTCCGCGGTGGACGGTAACACGTCCATGCCGGCGCCATGGGTCGCGGGCCGCTGCGGCACGCAGCTCCCGCTGCTCAACGGCGACTTCCCCGGGAACGATCTCGGCAACGTCCCCGCGTCGGACGCGTCCCAGTGCAGTTACAAGTGTGACGAGACGCTCGGGTGCCATGCATTCTCGTGGACCACCTAGAACGGCGGTACGTGCTGGATGAAGACCGCGCGGCCCGAGGCGCCGAAAGCTCCGTTTGACGGCTCGGTGGTCTCGGGCGAGGCGCTCAAGTGCCTGGTGAACGACGACGGCATCGACATTGTCGGCGAGGACCTGACGTCGGTACGTCGCGCTAACTGGCGCGAGTGCTGCGGCGTGTGCCGCCGCACCAGCGGCTGCGGCGCGGCGTCCTGGACCGACTACAACGGCGGCACGTGCTGGCTCAAGACGAGCGACGACAAGGGCACGACCCAGGGCCCCCGGGGCGTCCGGTCGATGCGTCTGCTGACCAAGGTGGTGTGAGTGATTGCCTGCGGGAGGCTAGTGGGTGCATGTTTTTCTTCCTACGGGGCACTCGACCACAGGGAAGCGCCATGGACAAGTCGAAAGAGAGAAACAAACGCAACACATCCCTGCTTGAACTGGACTTCTGACGTATTGTGGACCGTATATCGAAATGGATTTGGATGGATGTTCTAAATAGACCTTCATATCGGAATCAACATCTTCTACCGGTACCGGTACTCTACAGTACCGGTATTATAATACCGGTACGGGAGCGTCGCAGAACGGCACGCACGACACGCACTCAATCCAGCGTCTCACATCCTTGCTGAATTGGGTTGGGAAACCGCCTTTTGCGCGTCTATGGGCCCTGGTGGTGCCGGCGTTAAAGATGGCGCCGCGTCCAGCGCGCTGGATTGGGCTCTTGAACCCGCAGGTGCGATAGACGCAGCACGCTCAGCTGATGCGGCGGGTGCGTGCCGTCCGTCCAGAGAATCCGGAGCGCCCGTCCGGAGTCCGGAGCGGCGTTCGGCGACGTGGACGCGCATCCCTTCCCGCGCCGACCTGTCAAACTCCCCTGATCCCCGGGCATAAGCCGTCAAACGGCCGTGCGGCGTGGGCGGCGAAAAGAACGCACACGCTTCCGTGCGAGAGACGCGCTCCCCTCGCCTTCCCCTTGGTTATGCTGCCAAATGAGCGCTTTTGACGGTCTCTGGATGGCGTCTCCGGATCGCCACGGTCTCCGCTACGGCAAACGGGCTCTCTCATTATCCAATCTTCCAGCCCCCTGGCATTCAACACATCTTCCAGCACCTCTATACCCGAGTTCTTCAGCATGGCGCTAGTCGCGGACCAGTTTGACGCGTTCCCGACGGGCGCGGCCACGCCGAGCGCGACGGGCAACCTCGCAGACGCGGCCAAGCAGGCGACCAAGGCGCTCAAGTGCGTGGCGTTCACGACCAAGCAGGTGGGCGAGCTGCTCGCGCGCAAGCACGAGCGCGTGCTCAAGCGCATCGGCGCGATCAGCGAGGAGATTGAGTCGCTCAAGGCCGACGTCATGGAGAACATCACGCACCAGCGCGAGCGCCGCACGCAGCTGTCGGAGATCGAGGAGGACCTCGAGCACGCGCAGCTGCTGGGCAACGGCGCCGTGGTCGAGTCGCTCTACGAAGAGCTCCACGTGATGAAGGAGGAGACCAAGCGCGAGGAGTCGCTCTACCGCGCGCTGTGCAAGACCGTGCGCAGCCGTAAGGAGTCCAAGAAGCAGTTCCAGCAGGAACGTCTGCTCGTCGAGGAGGAGATCCGCACGTTCGCGCAGAAGCAGAAGCTTATCCAGACGCTGCTCGCGACCTGCTCCAAGCAGAGCGCCGGCGTGGACTACACGCTCGCCAGCAGCGCCAGCCAGAGCGACTGCGGCGCGAGCGTGCTCGACGACAGCGACGCCGACGACGACGCCGACCACGCGCACGACGACACGGCGTCGCGCGACGGCGCCAGCAGCAGCTCGAGCGGCTCGTTCCCGGAGAACCCGCTGCTGGACTCGCCCCCGCTGCGCGCCATGGAGGCGCCTACGTCGGCCCGCAAGGAGAAGGTCCTGGCCAAGGCTGTGAGCTTGATGGAGGCTAGCGGCGCGCGCTCCACGTCACCCAAGCGGCTCCGCGTGCGCTCGTGGTCAAGCGACTGCGTGCAGCCGGTGCCGGCGGCCACGCGCGACAGCGTGCAGACCCGCACGCGCCACTCGCTGTCTGTCCACTTTGCCTCGCCCGTGTTGACGGTCTCCACCATCAAGACCAACGACGAGGAGCTCGACAAGGAGCTCGAGAGCCTCGACCTCTCGCACTACCTGGGTAGCATCAACGAGACCACCGCCTCCCCGACGAACAACGACGAAGCAGTGCACACCACGTCCGCCATCGCGGAAGAGGACGAGCCCGAAACGTCCGCGCAGCCCGAGCAGTCCGTGCAGGAAGAGAACCTGGCTGCTCCCGCGCAGACCGAGGATGTGGTCGCAGAGGTTGTTCAGAAGCTCGTGATCCAGACGGAAGCCAGTGTGGACTCTACCAGTTCGACAAAGACCGAGGTGGCCTCTGCGATGCCCAGTACTGTTCCTGAGACTGTAGCTACTGACGCACTTGCGCCAGCCAGCGCGACGGACGCCACGCTAGCCGCGTAGAGCTGCGCAGACGCTCCATGGGGAGACCAGAGTCTTCCTCTCCACTTTGCATGTCCAGTGGCCGTCTCATGTATTTCTATCTATCGCTTATCTCAATTGCATTCCTCAAAACGCATTTCTCTCGACTCAATCGAAATTTGTGGTTATGGAGACTCATCAGCGCATAGCTCCCTCGTGTTACCGAGGGGATTTCCTCAAGATGATTCAGAGCAGATCTTGGTATAATTTTGCAGACATCAGCTGAGCCTCAATTGAACAAACGCAAACACATTGCCTCCTTTGTCGTGAGGGGAAAGGAGAATGGTCGTTTCGAGGAGCCTGGACTGCCTCAAAAGAGAAACGGAGGAGCTCCTCCAGTCACCAGTCGTTTTCCGTGGTTCCAGTCCACACCCTCAAATCACGTGTACCACACTATCCTCAGCCACACCGTTAGAAGCCTCCATTTCTATCGTTTCTTACCACCTAATGGAAGTTCGTTTCAAAGTGACCCTTGGCGGAGCAAGGGGCCATGAAGCGACGCCACGGGGGTTGCTGCCGCTGTGGCGGCTCGCCGCTTTGGGCGCTCGCGTGGATCGCCAGGCGCGGCTTGGTTAGTATCGCAAAACCCACGGCCTCGGCGTCACCTCTGAATCCCCCTTAAAAGCTCTGCCACCATGGGCCTCCTCAACCTGCTGCGCAAGCTCAAGAAGGACGACAGCGAGGCGCGCATCCTCGTGCTCGGGCTCGACAACGGCGGCAAGACCACGATCCTCAAGAAGCTCTCGGAGGAGGACATCTCGCACATCATGCCCACGCAGGGCTTCAACGTCAAGAGCCTCCAGGTGGACGGCTTCAAGCTCAACATGTGGGACATTGGCGGCCAGAAGACCATCCGCCCGTACTGGCGCAACTACTACGAGCAG
>JAMFLL010001305.1:0-17655 GCA_027475725.1 Pythium rhizo-oryzae | reverse complement strand
GTGGCTCTTGTAACGCATTACAGTATCTATCGTCCTCGTGCTGGCTTGGTGAGCAGTCAACCTAATGAAACAACGGGAAGTGGAACTGCATCCACTTTGTCAGCACCACAAGCTCGTCCTGGAAATGGAGACCACCCACTACCCTTCATGAACCCACTCACCCCGAAACGCTTTGGTCGAATTTCCAAAGAGATCTCGCACTCGAGCCGTCTAGTCCACAACTTTGAGGTTGCCTTTCGTTCGCGTCAGGTGGAGTTCAAGAAGCAAACTTCTCCCCCCTTAACGGCTTCGTTACTTCTTCGTCTCCTCGTGTTGCGATCGAATTCCCTCGTCAGCGAATACCACTTGTGAATTGTCTGCCTCTTTGCAATGTTCCAGCGAACTCGTCTCCCGCTCGTGTGGGTGCTTCTTCTCCTGGCCGTCAGCTCAGGCCAAGGCCTCCGACACGGGCAACTGCTGCGCCGAGAAGCTTCCGGCAGCGATGACGTCCCGGTCGCCCGCAGGCTTGACTTGTTGCCACTTGGCTTCGGTGAGTGGGGATTAGTTCCTGGCAGGGTCAGCGACGACAACGGGGCACTCGAGCCGATTGAGAGGGTCTCCGGAGACGAAAACGCGCCCAGCGACATGGAGAAAGAACAGGATAAGCAGCGTCTTCAGGACGAGCTACTCCACGGTCAACAAGGAGGTATCACGCCAAATAGTCCGACGGGTGGAGACAACGGGAATGCGGGCGAGACCCAGAAGAAGGAGGGCAACCAAGGCGACCAAGGCGACCAAGGCGACCAAGGAGCCACGGACCAGAAGAGCGCGGGCGAGGGTGAGAACCAGAAGAAGGAGGGCAACCAAGGCGACCAAGGCGACCAAGGCGACCATGGAGACCAAGGAGACCAAGGAGCCACGGACCAGAAGAGCGCCGGCGAAGGCGAGACCCACAAGAAGGAGGGCAACCAAGGCGACCAAGGCGAACAAGGAGCCACAGACCAGAAGAGCGGGGGCGAGGGCGAGACCCAGAAGAAGGAGGGCAACCAAGGTGGTGTCAGTGGTCAAGTTGGAGGTGGTGGACAGATTGGTGAGATGGGGGGAGATAACGGCGGCGAAGGCGAGGACCAAAAGCGCGAGGGTGATCATGGCGACCAAACCAACGCCGGCGGCAACGGGGCGCTTGGTGGGGCACTCCGTGAGGCGCTCGGTGAGGCGCTCGGTCAGGTACTCGGTAAGGAACAGAAGAGCCCGGGCAGCGCTCCCAGCAACGAAATGGGGGAGCTAGGCGGCAATGGGGAGGGTCAGAAGAGCCAGGGCGATGCGGGCGCTGGTGGCCAGGGCCACGCTGGGCAGGAGAAGCCGGTGAATACCAACGAAAATGGACAAGAGCGTAGCCCATCGGCTCCCAACGGACTCGAAGGTGGAGGCCAGGAGACGGGAGGCGCAGGCAAAGCCGGCGAAGCGCATGATCAGCCGCCCGACGCCAACACCATCCAAGGCGACCTTCTTGATGCCTTGCATCGCGCCATCAAGCGTAACGACTGGGAGTTTTGTTCTGCCAACAGCGACTGCGCGAACGATTGCTGCTCACGCGAGTATTCGGACGACGGCAAGCTCAAGTGCACGCCGGGAGGCTGCCAAGGCAACAGCGCACCGGTTTCAGGAGGGAAACCGCCCAAGGTGAATCTCCCGCCCACCAAGAAGGGCGACTGGCAGTTCTGCGCGGCCAACAACGAGTGCGCGAACGACTGCTGCTCGAGCGAGTACTCGAACGACGGGAAGCTCAAGTGCACGCCGGGCGGCTGCGGTGGCTGGACTTCAACCGCAATTGTGAGCCCTGCGTCTCCGCCCGAGCCTCGTCCGTCTGTCACAGCCCCCGCGCCCAAACCAACCGTGCGCGCTCGCTCGCTTGGAGAGATCCTTGGGCGGTGGCAGGATCATTTCGCCTCGTGGTGGCGGTGGTGGCAGGCGTAGGCCGTCACTGACTACACAACCCTCGGGTTATATGGTCCTCGAAGAAGCCTCAAATGGCTATACGCTGTAGGCGAACGTTTGCTGCTGTGGAGAAGACGAGGACTCCTCAGTTCCCTTGTTGTGTCGTTTGGATATTGTATTTCAGAGAAAATAATGGCGCTCAATATTCGATATGAGAGGTAAACCGTTCCCTGCCAATCAAAGGCGCTTGTTGAGGTGAGACTTTCGTGTGTTGCCTTGAGCTGCTGCATACAGAGATTCAGAGACCGCGACCATGAGCGTGCTCTTCGGCAAGCGACGCCGCGCGGAGAACAAGCAGGCGGCGACGCCCGCGCTGCCGGCCGCGGCGGGCTCGGCGTCCCGTCCGCTGCCCGCGCTCACGGACCGCAGCACCGCCAAGCCCGTTGCGGACGATGAAGACGAGGAGGAGGAGGAAACCCGTGATAAGGTGATCATGGACGGCTCGCTGGCGCCGTCACCGCTGATCTCGTTCCTGAACCTCGGGCTGGACCCGTGGATCGTCAAGAAGTGCGAGCTCGTGGGCATCCGCCACCCGACGCCCGTGCAGGCCAACTGCATCCCGCCGGTGCTCCAGGGCCGCGACGTGCTGGGCGTCGCGCAGACCGGTAGCGGCAAGACCGCGGCGTTCGCGTTGCCCATCCTCCACGTGCTGAGCAAGGACCCGTACGGGCCGTTCGCGGTCGTGCTCACGCCCACGCGTGAGCTCGCGTTCCAGATCGCCGACCAGTTCAACGTGTTTGGCAGCTCCATGGGCGTGCGCTGCGCGGTTGTCGTGGGCGGCGTCGACATGCTCAAGCAGGCGCTCGAGCTGCAGGAGCGCCCGCACATCATCATCGCGACGCCCGGGCGCCTACACGACCACTTGCTGCGACCGAACCCGCCGAACCTCCAGCTTGTCAAGTTCATCGTGCTGGACGAGGCCGATCGCCTGCTCGACGTCTCGTTCGCGAAAGACCTGAGCTTCATCCTCGACAAGCTGCCGGCCAAGCGCCAGACGCTGCTGTTCTCCGCGACCATGACCGCGAACCTGGATCGACTCGAGCAGATGTCGCTCACGAACGCGTTCCGCTTCGACGCCACGCCCTCGATCAAGACGGTCACGACGCTCAAGCAGCACTACCTATTTATCCCGTCGCAGGTGAAGATGGCCTACGCCATGTACCTACTGCGCTCGCTCACGCAAGATGACGAAGAAGAGGAGGACGCCGCCAACAGCAAGAAGACGGCATCGCGCAAGGGCAAGGGCCGCGGCGGCGGCGAGCTCGAGCTGCCCACGCCGACATCGCAGAAGCCGCAGACCTCGATGATCATCTTCGTCGCGACCTGCAAGATGTGCGAGCTCGTGGGTGAAATCGGACTCGAGCTCGGCACCAAGTGCGTGACGCTCCACTCGATGATGTCGCAGAACCGCCGGCTCGCGGCGCTGGGAAAGTTCAAGAGCGGCGTGAGCCGCGTGCTCATTTCCACGGACGTCGCGAGTCGAGGCCTCGACATTCCCGAGGTCGACGTGGTCATGAACTTTGACCTGCCGCGCGACGCCGACGACTACATCCACCGTGTCGGCCGTACGGCGCGTGCCGGCCGCAACGGCCAGTCGATCTCGCTGGTCACGCAGCACGACATCGCGCTGCTCCAGAACATCGAGGCCAAGACCGGCAAGAAGATGGACGACTTCGAGTCGCAGGCGCCCGAGAAGGAGGTGCTGAAGCTGCTGAATGACGTCGCGACCGCCACGCGCGTGGCCAAGATGAAGCTCACGGAGCGCGGCTTCGACGACAAAGTGAGCTCGCGCAAGGCCAAGCGCCTCGAGCAGCAGGACAAGCAGCTCCGCAAGAAGCAGAAGCAGGGCACCGCACCGTAATAATCTACTGAGATATCACCACCATAGAATAAAAAACGCTTTCTATGTCCAATGAAGTACTACCTTCGCGCAACATTTCTTCCCGTCGCTCAACCCATCGGGATACGGTAATACGGTAATTACGGGGTTACACAGATTGGGTACACGGATCCGTATCCTTCATTGCAACTCCCCACAATCCAAAACGGCAAGACACCATGGGAGCGCGAAGCAAGGTACGCGCGGCGGGATCATGGCGGCGCCGCGACGCCTCAGGCGCGTTAGACGCCGGATTTCTCACGTCTCTGGACGCTGCAGGACGCGACGGTCGTGCTGGTGGACGCCGGGCCGACGATGCGCGCGCATTTGCGCGAGCGCGCGGCGCTTTCCGGGGACAGCAAGTTCAAGCGCGACACACAGAACACTCTCACGACGCGCTTCGACGCGGCGGTCGCGGCTGTCGAGAGCGTGATCCAGCAAAAGGTGCGTCTATTTGCCATGACGCGTCGGTCACTGAGAGGCGCGGTGGGTCTAAACTTGTGTTTGTGTAGTTGTTCTTCAAGCCCAAGGACGAGGTCGGCATCGTGCTCTTCGGCACGGAAGGTGCGGTTCTTTATAGGATGGCAGAGGCGTAAGGGAACATGGCGACTAAAGTGTTACTTGGTAACTTCACAGGGACGGACAACCAGCTCCACGACGCGGTCGAGGGCGGGTACGAGCACGTGACCGTGTTCGCGGAGATCGACACGCCGACGCTGAGCGTGTGCGAGCGGCTGCGTACGCTGGCACCGGCGCAAGGGGACTCGACGTCGGACCTGCTGGACGGACTGATCGTCGCGCTGGATCTGTTGCACCGCCGCACTGATGGGAAAAAGTACGAGAAGAAGCTGCTGGTGATCACGGACGCGGCGACCAAGATCAGCGACGCGTCCGACATTGAGTCCGTGGTCACAATGATTCAGAGCATGGACGCCAAGCTTCAGATTGTGTACGTGATTTTGCTTAAATGGAGCGGATGATGGAGTCAATTGATGGAGAGGTGGATCTGTTTCGTAGGGGCATTGACTTTCGCCACACGACCGACAAGGAAGAACCGACGACTGATGACCCCGTCAAGGCTGAGCCAACAACTCAGGACGCGTCCGTGGATTTCCAAGTCAAGCGTGAGAATGAGAAGATGCTCGTGTCGATCGCCAAGGAAGTGAACGGCGACGTGTCGTCGGCGTCCAAGCGCATGCACTTGCTCGCGCAGGGTATGAAGAAGACCGTGGGCCAGACCACCAAGTTCCGTGGGCCGCTCGAGATCGGCTCGGACTTTGGCATCCCGCTGTATTGCTACCTGAAGACCAAGACAGCGACGCTGCCGACATTGTTGAAGGAGTCACAGGTCTCTCATGACAAAGATGTGGCCGGCAAAGTGCGCATGGATAGACGCTACACGTCTCCGCAGAACCCAGACGAAGAGATCTCGCCCGACATGCAAGTCAAGGCGTACCGCTACGGCATGGAACGCGTTCCGTTTTCGTCGGCCGACGTCGAGTTCTTCAAGTTCCAGACCGAGAAGAGCCTCAAGCTGCTGGGTTTCGTGGACAAGTCCCAGATTCACTGGTCCAAGTTCATCGGCGGTACTGACATTTTCATCGCCGAGCCTAACAAGCCCAATGCCGCGCAGGCTCTGGCGGCGCTGATCGAGGGTATGCTTGACATGGATCATGTTGCCGTTACGCGGTTCGTGGCACGCAAAAATGCAGCCCCCAAAATCATTGCGCTCATTCCGCATGCTCCTACGTCGGAGGAAAACTACTACGCACTGTGGGGACAACAGCTCCCGTATGAAGACGACCTGCGGACGTACGAGTTCGCGCCGCTCAAGACCAAGAAGCATACGCCGACGGAGGCACAGCAGGCGTTGGCGGACAGACTTGTTGAGAGCCTCAGCGTGAAGGACGATAAAGCTCAAGACGTCGGTGCGTGCTTCAACCCGGTGTTACGTCGCTTCTTCCACGCTGTAGAACAACGCGCACTTGATGAGAATGCCGGTGTGCCCGAGATTCCATCCTATCTGGAGAAGTGTTTAAAGATGGACGAATCACGCCAGCATCGTATTGAAGACATTATCCACGGCTTTGGCGACGCGTTCCAGTTGAAAGAAGCAGTGAAGAAGCAGGGCGAGCGCAAGAAGAAGTCATTTTGGAGCGATGTGGCGACCACAGATGTGAAAATGGAAGAAGGCAACGAAGCAGACGACATGAATGCGGGTGGTGGTGGTGACGGTGATGACAACAACTCGGAAATTGATCTGGATGAGTTGCTCGACGGCGGCGACGTCACGAGCGTCGGCTCCATGAACCCCATCGCAGACTTTGAAACGCTCGTCGACATGGGTAAGACCAACCGTCAGCGGCTGCGCACAGCTGTAGAGGGCATGCAGGCGCAGATCATCAAGTTCTTTGAAGGCGGAAGTGCGGCGTTCTTCCCGAAGGCGATTCAGTGTCTCGCTCACTTTCGCAAACGAAGCGTCGAGATCCACTATGCCAGCGAGTTCAATGACTTTATGGGAGATCTCAAGACCAAAATTGGTGGTGACGGCGAGTCCGCTGCGTGGAAGGCGCTCCAGAACGAAGGGCTCACACTCCTTACAAACCAAGACGACCCCACAATCTCCACAACCTCTACACAGGCCAGAGCCTTTCTGTTCGGCGACGAGATGGAGGTTGACGCGCAATCCGCCAGCGCGTCTCTGTCGTCTCAAATCGAGGCGATCGAGAACGAAGACGACATGTTTGCCGACTTTGAGTAAGTGGCTTTCGCTCAGGTAACCAGTGAATATGGACACCGAATGTTTCTTGGCGGCTGCGAACATTACTTTAGGAGGGAAGTGTGGTTTCATGCGTTTGTAGTTGCAGGCGGTCCGACAGGCGGGCAGAAAAAAGATCGAATTCATCTGAGACGTACACCGAGGCTATCCACCTTTAGTCGAACCTGTCCACTGGGAGAATGGACCGGTCGAGGCCGCGTCGCGTGCCTCGCACGAATCACCAAGTTCGGAGCCACGCGCACAGGTCTCATATCCGTTTGATGGGTGTCGGACGGCGGTACATCCTCCCAGAGACGAGGCTCGTCCGACATCTCGTACCCCGAGCACCTTCTCATCCATACGCCAGACTGCACATCTCGTACGAAATGGATTAATTAGCAACGCGGCAGTCGTCGTGGAGCCGTGGCAGCGAACCCAAGGGCCATGCGCAAACTCACCCACGGTCGCTACCACCCGTCCCTCCATCCTGGGGTCTTCCCTCAGGCCCAGGACATACAACCACTGCCTGGGACGTTCTCACTTTCCAGTTCTCCACGTTCCAGCCGCCACGATGGCATCCCCACAACCCAAGATGCAAGGTTTCACCGAGTTCAAGTCGCCCGGCCTGACCGTCCAGGACTTCAACGACCCCAAGGACGTCAAGGAGCTCAAGGACCTCGAGGGCGGCGTGCTTCGCGCGGCACGCGGGTCCGTGTCGCTCTATGCTAGGCCAAACGTGGGCATGCTCGCCCACGAGGCCGGCGGTGGGCTCGTCTACGGGTGCATCGGCGGCGTGATCTACGCCGTGCTCAACAACTACCTGCACATGTCGGCCGTGCTGGTGGCGACGGCCACAGCGCTCGTCTCGTTCCCGCGCAGCCTGCGCGTGTTTGTGTGCATGTTCACGGACACGACGCCAATTTGCGGGTACCGGCGCCGCCCGTACATCGTACTGGGCTGGCTGCTCACGGGCGTGGCGTGCCTGCTCATGGCCGTGCTACCGCTCGGTGATCCGTACTACGGCGATGCGTCAATCGCGAACGCGGACCCAGCGACGCTTACAAGCGAGCAGCTTGCGACCATCGACTTCGGCGCACCGGACCGCGGCGTCAAGCTGATCGTGCTCATGATGATCGCCAACTTTGGTACCGTGCTCGGGTACAGCGCCTACAGCGGCGTGCTCGTGGATCTGTCGCAGCAGGAGCCGGCGGCGACGCGCGGTACGGCCATGGGCGATGGTATGGTCTGGAACACGACGTTCTCGCTCATCTCGGCGTTCTTCACGGGGCTCGGGCTCAACGGCGTGGACTACGGCGGCACGTTCTCGTGGACCGTGGGCTTCCAGGGCGTCATGGGCTGCTGCGCGGCCGTCTCGTTTGCTGTGCTGCCGCTCACGTGGTTCTGCATCCAGGAGGACAAGGTCGCGCCGCAGACGTGGCGCGCCGTGGCCACGTACCTGTACGAACTCGTGCAGCTGCCGGTCGTGCACCGCTTCATCGCATTCCGGTTCTTCTACAACGTCTTTGCGCTCTTCTCGGTGACGGCGGACAGCGCGATCAAGAGCACGTGGGCGCACGTCGAGCCCGTGAACAACGGCATCGCGGCCATGCTCGCGGCGCTGGTGACGCTGGTGGGCACGTGGCTTGTCAAGCAGTACGGGCTCGGCTGGAACTGGCGCCACATCATCATCGGCGCGCAGGTGCTGATCGTGGCACTGGACGTCGCGCCCACGTTCCTCACAATCTGGGACGTCGTGCGTAGCCAGTGGTTCTGGCTCGGCGTGCCTCTGCTCGAGAACATTCCGTACGCCGCGACCGACTACGTCGGCGCGCTGTTCATGCTCGAGATCGACACCAAGGGCTTCGACGCCACGCTCTTCGGACTCGCCGTGACGGCGCAGCAGGTCGGCACACCCTTTGGCACGGTGCTCACCAAGAGTGTGAACGGCTATTTGGACATTGAACGTGCGTCTATCGAGCGCGACGACCACCACGCGCGCTCGCAGGCCACGATCGCGTACGTGATCGCGTACGCCATCAACCTCGCGGCCGTCGTGTTCGTGCTGCTGATCCCGAGCCAGAAGCAGCAGCTCCACGAGCTGCAGCGCGAGGGCGCCAAGAGCCGGCCGCGCGGCATCGCCACGCTCGCGGTCATCGGTTTTGCGCTCGCGTGGTCGCTCATGACCAACGTGCTGAGCCTCTTCGAGTCCACCAAGTGCCTCCGCATCGCCGGCGGCAGCGGCTGCTAGAGGCCGTCGAGGCTAGACAGAGAGAGGGAGAGAGAGTGAGTAAGAGAGAAATCCATGGTTCCTTCCTTGCCAATCTGTGACGTGTGCGGTTGAATCTGCGACGTGTGAACCT
Source organism: Pythium rhizo-oryzae (assembly GCA_027475725.1). Taxonomy (NCBI): domain Eukaryota; phylum Oomycota; class Peronosporomycetes; order Pythiales; family Pythiaceae; genus Pythium; species Pythium rhizo-oryzae. The sequence continues at coordinate 8,681 of JAMFLL010001305.1, read as the reverse complement.
CCAATCTGTGACGTGCGGTAAATGACGTGCGTATAGAAAGTTTAGTAATTAGGCGTCCGATTGGTCGCCAGGTGATTGGCTACGAGTGGCCCAAGTGAGACCGTCATCTCCCGAGCGACCATCTCTCTTCTGTGCCGTCGACCACGCACGATACCAAGCGACCCGACGACTACACCGACGGACCGACGATGAGCGAGGCGATCCTGCTGACGATCGCGCGCGAGCAGGCCGCGGCGTTCGCGAGCGGCACGATCAAGAGCCAGTGGGACTACTTCGAGTACGGCGTCAAGCTCACGCTCGCGCGGTGGACGGCGCTGCGCATGGCCATGGAGGGCGAGTGGGGCGGCGGCGACACGCGCCGCAAGTACGAGATCCTGCTCGAGGAGATCCTCACGGTGTACAAGTACAACAAGACGGTCCACGAGGACGCCATGGGCGACAACATCGGCGACTATGTCGAGGCCGAGTTCGGGCTCGTGTGCGAGGATGGCAGCGTCGAGGAGGTGGCCAAGCTGCTCACGGTGCTCGCCGAGGAGTGCAAGAAGGGCGACTACTCGCGCGTGCAGGCGCTCCACGAGCAGGTCCAGAAGCTCATCCCGATCGACCTCAAGCAGGCCAAGATGCGCCGCGAGGAGAACGCCGCGGCGCTCGGCGCGGTCGCCGAGGGCGACGACGCCATGGAGCACGAGGCGGTCCAGGAGGAGGAGAACCTCGTGGACGAGGACGGCTTCACGACCGTGCGTCGCTCCTCGCGCCGGAAAAACACGCCCAAGTTCTTCGACCCGTCGGTCGAGTTCCCGGGCGCGCAGTAATTATGTTTTGTATGGGATTTTTGGCAATCGAATCAAGCGACGTGTCGTGCACACCCGACAGTCGAACGTGTATTTGGAACTCACTGGCTGTACCTATGACTTTGTCTTTGGGTCCTCATTAGCTGCTCTCCAGAAGCATCACGGCTGCTGCGGCGGCGGGGGAGGACACGCCATGGTGTTGGCTACATCAAGCGCGACTTTCTCACCGCGAAGCAGCTCGACGAGCTTGAGCGCCATGGGCACAGCGGTCGCGGGCCCCTGGCTCGTCACGCAGTTGGCTGAGACCACGACCGCAGCGTCGCGGTACAGCTCACCGGCCTTCTCTGCATACTCCGGGTAACACGTCATGGGCCCCGTGACCAGTGCGTGTTGGAGCAGCACGTCCACGGGGCCAGCGCAAATGCCGCCAAACCACTTGTTCGTCGCCTTTTGCTGCTGCAGCATGTGGATCAGCAGCGAGCACGCACCCAGCGTCTTGGCGCCGCGGCCGCCGGGCACGACGATCAAGTCGTACGCGTCGTCGCCGCAGTTGAAGATCGACTTGTCGGCCTAGACCTCGAGCCCATTCGCGAGCGTCACGAGATGGTCCTCGTCGCCGTCCACGTCCGCGAGCGTCACGCGCACGCCGCCACGGGACAGCACGTCCGAGAGGCCCACGACCTCCATCTCCTCCGAGCCGTTCGCCTGTCACATTCGCCGTTACGGTCAGAGAAAAAGGATTCTACGAAGGAAAGAGTTTCAGACGACTTGGACGTACAACGGGGATCAATGCGGTGGGCTTGGGCGTCACGATGTCGGCGATCGCGTCCATGGAGGCTCCCATCCAGTAGCTGTGCTTCTCTCCCTCTGTCTTTCAGTTGTGGGCCGACGCTCCCACCCAGATTCCCCAAAAGAAACGGGGGCGTCTACGGCCATCGCCGCCGCCTCGTCCCGGATTTCTTCCAACCGCCTCATCCGTGGTGTCCTAGCCCACACGGGCTTTCGGCTCACTACACAGCCGCATTCATCGACTCCCAGTCCGTAAGCTTATCAGCCATGGCCGCCAGCCGCCTCCTGTCCGAGCACGACCCGCTGCCGTCGACGCCGCACCACGTCAAGCCGCTCGTGCTACTGCCCGTCGCCGACGGCAGCGAGGAGCTGGAGGTGCTCACGCTCTACGACACGCTCACGCGCGGCGGCGCCGACGTCGTCACGGCCTCGGTGGGCGAGAAGAAGAAGAACATTGTCGTGGCCGCCCACGGCATGAAGATCCGCGCGCTCAAGCCCATCGAAGACTGTATCTACGACCGCTACGCGCTCATCGTGCTGCCTGGGGTACGCGTCTGTGGCACAAACGATGGTAGTTCCCAGTCTGACGCGATGCGTTTCTGCGTGATAGGGCATTGGTGCGGCGAAGCTGCGCGACTGCGACCTGCTCGCGCGCATGCTCAAGTTGCAGAGGCAGGAGCAGCGCTACATCGCGGCGATCGGGGACGCGCCGGCCGTGGTGCTCGCAGCCCACGACCTGCTGGACGGCCACGCGACCTGCCACCCGAGCAAGGCGCGGTTCCTGGGCGAGCACTTCAGCCCCGACGCCGACGTCGTGGTCACGGATCGCTGTGTGACTGCCCGCGGCCCCGGCGTGGCTGTCAAGTTTGCGCTCACGCTCGCGTCTCTCGTGTGCAGCAAAGACGAGGCCGCCGCGGCTGCCTCGCAGCTGCTGGCGCCCGCGCCGTGAGTTTGTGGGCGAAAGTGTTAACGTTACGACCACAAAGCACCAAGTTTTGTTATTGCCATTTATCCACACAAAATCGAGCACTCTACGGCGTTCTGCTCTTGCTTACACCGACGCGGGCGCGGCCTGCGACCCGCGGAGCGCATCCACGAGGCCGTATCCGTACTGGTTGTTGGGCCAGTCGGTGTCCGACGTGTTGCCGCACACACCCGTGTACCACCCAATAGGCGTGGCGAGCAGATTGGGCTGGAGCCCGTCGCGGCGCGCGGTCGACGTGAGCAGCGCGCGCAGCTGGTCGTACGTGCGCGTCTTGTCCTGGCTCAGCAGCAGCGCCGCAACGCCCGTGACGTGCGGCGTGGCCATGCTCGTGCCCGACATGACGGCGAACACGTCGTCCGCGAGGTGGCCAGCCGACACAACCTCCTGGCCGGGCGCCGAGAGGTCGGGCTTGATCACATCAGTCTCAAAGCCGTTGGGCCCCTTGCAGCTGAACTTGGACAGCGTGTCGTTGACCGTTGTGGAGCCCACGGCGATGACGTTGCGGAAGTTGCCCGGCGACTTGGCCGTGTTGCAGTACGGACCGGCGTTGCCCACGGCAAAGATGGGAACAATGCCCGCCGCGTGCCAGGCCGCGACCATGGGCACGTACACTTTGCTGGCGGCGTTGCCGCTCCACGAGTTGTTGATCACGTGCGGCGCCTTGCTGCAGTCGCGGTTGCCGCCCTGCGGGTCCGTGGGACACACGAACCACTCGCCGCAGGCGACCACAGCGGCCTCGGGGCACGCACCGGCGGGGCAGCCCATGCACGCGATCCACTGGCTGCCCGGCGCGACGCCCAGTCCGTCCGCACCCACCGTAGTGCCCATGGTGTGCGTGCCGTGGCCGTGCGGATCGTGCGGCAGCGCCGTCTTGTTGGCCGGGTCGAACCAGTTGTAGTCGGGGCGCATCGAGTCCCGCAGCAACGCGTGCGTGTACCGCACGCCCGTGTCAAGCCCGCCGACCACGACGCCCTCGCCCTTAACACCAGCAGCCCAGGCCGCGGGCGCCTGGACGCGCTGCACACCCCACTCGATGGATCCCTTGGCGTGGAGCTCGTTTGCAGGCACGGGCGCGTCCTCTTCCACTGCGCCCACTTCGGCCTCGCGGATCGCAGCGACGCTGGGCAGCGCCGCAAGCTTCTCCACGAGCTCGATCGTCGCGCCGTTAAAGTACCGCGCGTTGCGCGACCACGACTGGTACTGCGATTCGAACAAGCCAGCCGTCGCCGTGGACTCGCGCGCCAGCAACGCGTCAACCTCGTGCTGGCTCTGCTGCGCCGCCGTCTCGAGCGTCGCGACAACAAACTCGATCTTGTGCGTGCGCGACGCAAACGCCATCGCGTCGGCGCGCGCCAGCAGGCGCCGGTGGGCCGCGTCGCCGCGCATCTCGACGACGATGTCGACGGTCGCGGCCTGCGCGAGCCGGCGGCGCACGTCGCGGTGGACGGTGGACGCCGACGCGTCGCCCGTGGCGGCAGCCACCGCTAGAGCAGAGAGCAGGAGCGTCGAGGCGAGCTTCATGGTGTTGGCGCTGTGTGGTGCTGAGAGGCGGAAGCCGGCGCGTTCTGAAATGAACGGACGGCGGGGACGGCCCTCGCCCCCTTCTCCCCAGACCGCTACTGTCTCGTTCGGTGGGGCTCGCTCATCCTCCCGGGCCCACCGTCAGGAAGAGAGGGGGACGTCCGCAGTCTGATAACTGCTTACTGATCCCTTGGCCCTGCAGCTAGCCAATCACAGCCCGTAGAAAAATAGAATGGTCCTCTCTCCACAGCCAATGAGGTCGCTTGCTTTATTGTGTGATGTGGCTCACATACGTGGCGTGGACCACGTTAATTCTATCACATGACCATCATTCTCACGAAATCGAGTAACTTACTCGATTCGGGGAAAGTGATCCTGACAGGGCAATGAAAGATCTCGCTGCGCCTCTTGGCGCTGGGCGAACGGAGGAACGAGCGCGACACGGGAGCGGAAGACGCGTCGCGGCGACGGTTTGGACGCGCGCGCGTCGCTCATTGCTATCGGATCCCCGGCCGGAACAGCGCCCAGAAGCGCCGTGTCGGCGCGCCACGAAAGATCTCGGCATCCCTGCGCTCACGTACCAACTCTCCGCCTCTCAGCCTGTGGACTAGTTCACAGCGCAGGTTGCAGTCGGAGCAGCAGGCAAAGCATGAAGGTCGGCTGCGGCTACGGCTACGGCACTGACAGTCTCGGTCGCCCGATCGCCAAGGAGCGCACGGCGTTAGTGCGGCACGTGCCCGTGGCGGACCGACACTCCGGCGCTGCCTCGGCGTCGAGGACCAAGCGCGCGGTCGCGGCCGCCGGCGTGACACTCGTCGCTTGCGGCGCCGTCCTCGCATGGTTTGAAGGTCACGCCCAGCCCGTGACGACGGGCGACAAGATCGTATCCCGTAGTGGACTGGTGAGGCTCAAGTCCACGCCAAGCGAAGTGCTCATGCGAGGTTCATGGTTCTAGCTGCGCGTCGACGAGAAGGGTCTCTGCATGGACGACGGCGGCGGCGTCTCCAACGGTGAAACCAAGTTTGTGCTGGCACCGTGCGATGACTACAGCCCGAACCAGGTCTTCAAGTACGACCCATCCACGCGTCTCATGCGCAGCCAGGCCAAGCCGTCCATGTGCGTGGATGACGGCGGCGGCTGGGAGATCGGGGAGACCAAGTTCCACCTGTGGGGTGCAACCCCAACAACGTCAACCAGCAATTTGACTACCTTGCGTCCACGCAGCAGTTCAAGAGCGCAGGCAAGGATAACAAGTGCATGGACGACGGCGCGGCTTGTATGCCGGCGAGTCCCAGTTCCACTTGTGGGACTGCGCCGCGCACACGCCGAACCAGCGCTTTCAGGTTGTGCCCATCGACAGGTGGTACGTGCCTTGTGCCGAATTCCGCATACCTGATTATCTTTGCCACGGTCAAGAGTTCGTGATCGCTGTGGCTGACAAGCCCAACGTGTGCGTGGATGACGGCGGAGACTGGGGCAACGGCGAGACCAAATTCCGTGATGGACCGTGCAGCGGCAACAATGTGGATCAAATCTTCGTACTCGATCCGATGACCTTGATGTTCCGCAGCGCGCGCAAGCCCAACTTGTGCCTCGACTACGGCGGAGGCAAATTCCCCGGAGAGACGCAGTTGCATTTGTGGGAGTGCGACATCCACAGCCTTCACCAGCATTTCGTGTACGAAGGTGCGACGCAGCACATCCGCCACGCGATCGAGGGCCAGTGCATGGACAACACGTTCGGTGTGTACACGATGCAGCCGTGCGACTCGGGCTCGTCCAACCAGAGATTCTCCATCCTGTGGGCGTCCGAGGTCGGCGGTTACCCGGACGATGTTGACGATGTGCCACGTCCGTACGAGATTACCCATCCGCAGTACCCGAACGAGACGGCAACTAGCTACGAGACCCGTGGCGACTAAGACCTTCTGGCGCCGTCGCATGACACTATCGGTGCTGTGCATACCGATGGCTCATGCGACGCGATGTTGGAAGAGATTGTCTCTTGCCTGCTTCGAATTAATTCAGAGTAACGCTGACATGGAGCACGCCAACACCCTAGCCGAGAACGACCGCACGAGCCACGAACCGCGGGCTTCAGCTGCTGGCGAAGACGTAGATGACCGTGGACGAAAAGCACTCGCTCGTCAACTGGCGGCGTGAGCCTACGTGAACGATCGCGCGCACAGTAGTGGATCCGACTCGAACAGCGGGACTGGAGATCCGCCGTTCGAAAAGCGGCATGAAGCTCCAGCGGCACGAAATGCCGCCACGGACCAGCCGACGTTGATCAAGTCGGTCTCAAAGCCGTTGGCGTGTCGTTGACCGTTCTTGAGCACAGCGATGACGTTGCGGAGGTTGGCCAGGGATCTGGCTGTGTTGCAGGAAGGCGAAGATAGGAACAATGACCGCCGCGTGCCATGCCATGACCAAGGTCACGTACATGGCCGCTGTCTTCGCCAACGTCTCGTCCGGTGTGGCTCACTATTAAAATAGTGGTTAAAACCGCTCACTGATCCCCCGGCAACCGCGGAGTGATCTCCTCCAACTAGCCAATCAGAGCCCGTACGAAAAAATGGAATGGCTTTGCTCCAAAGCCAATCAGATCACTTGAATTGCTTCGATGTGGTCCACGTAAATGATACCTCATTACCATCATTCTCACTGGACACGCTCCGACTCTTGTCTCCCATGGCGAGGGAATGGAACCGTCTCGGCACTTCCCAGTCGTTGGCCTTGCGTCCGTGGACCCAGTACACGTCCATTGGCACCCACTTGTTCATCTCCGACGGCCAGCGTGGCGTCACTGGGTACGGGTTGGATGGGATTGGCTGTGAGGAAGCGCCTGTCTCACGTCTCCCAACACTCACAAATCTCTGGGAACTCAGTATGGAGTTCCGCAGGGAAGTTGGAATCGTCTAACCGTCAGACGCTCCAGTGGATCCGCCCAGCAATATCAGGAATGGAAAGGTGTCACACCGTCTCGCGGTATCACTTAGGACACGGCCCAGTCTTCCCAAAGGCACCAGCAGTCAGTTTGACTCACTCTTTGGACACACTCGATGCAGGTGAGCATGGAGTTACGACTTGCGACGCCTCGGCTCATTCATCAGTTCCATCCGAAACCACCACCACACACACACAAGGATGAGCTCGTCGCCCTCCCACAAGCACGCGGGTCGAGGTCGCGCCCCACGCGGCAGGCGCCACAAGAAACTCCATTTACTCTCCACTATTCGGAAAGTGGTGATTGACCCGATCAACGACGCTGTTCAGCGCAGCGTTGCACCGCTGGTTGAGCAACCGGGGACATCGGCTCCACTTGGCATTTCCTCATCCGATGTCACTGCCATAAGCGCATCGGACTCCGAGATCCTGCGCCAGCCGCTGTTCGTGCTGCCCCACCCAGTGGCCGCGATCCACGCGTGCTTCTGCCACGCCACGCCCCTCACGCTCCACGTGCGCGAGCGGCCGCCGACATTCTCCAAGGACGACTTTGCGATCCGCGAGGTCGGCTCCGGACGGCTCCTGTTTCGCGTCGACTGCGCGGCGCTGTCGGTGAGCGACCGCAAGGTGCTGCTGGACGCGCAGAACCAGCCGATCGTCCATGTACGCAGCAAGCTGGTGGCGTTCCGGCACACGCTGAACATCTCGGCCGATTATGACTCGGTGCAGATGCTGTTCTCGATCAAGGCGCACGTGACGCTATTTGATGCCGAGCTGACATGCGAGTTCCGGGACGTGGTGACGGGCGCCGTGTGTCGCGTCGGCGTAGTGGGCAACTGGCGGTCGCGCGGCGCGATGCTGTGGCTGGACCAGGGCAACGGGTTGCAGGTGCCCGTTGCGCGCGTCTACCGTCCAGCGCCCGAGGCGCGCACGGCGATCCTGGGCAAGCACGACTACTACGTGGACATCGCACCGCACGTGGACGCGGCGCTGATCGTGCTCGTCTGCATGGCGCTGGACGAGTCGAAGAATCAGTAGAAACACTGAGTGCTACCAGTACGACAACATGCCCATACAGAAGAATTAATATGGCCGTGTATGAAGAAGATCCATGTACTCTTTCACTCATTTCAGACTATCCGTCGTCTCACGCTCCTTCTATCTACTTATTCTTCGACTCGTCCAGCGCCATGCAGACGAGCACGATCAGCGCCGCGTCCACGTGCGGTGCGATGTCCACGTAGTAGTCGTGCTTGCCCAGGATCGCCGTGCGCGCCTCGGGCGCTGGACGGTAGACGCGCGCAACGGGCACCTGCAACCCGTTGCCCTGGTCCAGCCACAGCATCGCGCCGCGCGACCGCCAGTTGCCCACTACGCCGACGCGACACACGGCGCCCGTCACCACGTCCCGGAACTCGCATGTCAGCTCGGCATCAAATAGCGTCACGTGCGCCTTGATCGAGAACAGCATCTGCACCGAGTCATAATCGGCCGAGATGTTCAGCGTGTGCCGGAACGCCACCAGCTTGCTGCGTACATGGACGATCGGTTGGTCCTGCGCGTCCAGCAGCACCTTGCGGTCGCTCACCGACAGCGCCGCGCAGTCGACGCGGAACACGAGCTGGCCGGAGCCGACCTCGCGGATTGCA
>JAMFLL010001304.1:0-17673 GCA_027475725.1 Pythium rhizo-oryzae | reverse complement strand
CGTGCGGTTCACCAGGGTCTTGCCGAAGGTGCGCTCCGAGAAGATGGCCGGCGCCTTCAGGTCGTACCAGTCCTTGCGGGTGAAGGGGTCGACGCTGCAAACGAGAAGCCAATGTCAGTCTCCACGTCGGTTGTATCTGTGCCAAGACGAAGCATGGGTTTACGTACACCTTCTTCTTGCCGCCCTTCTTGCCCTTGGTCAGGCGCTTGTTCTTGCCTAGAGGAATAAAGCAGAGCACGCGCAGTCAGCACGTGGTGTTCACTACGGTCGGTCTCGTTGCATCGTGTCCCGCGCGGTGGGAGGAGAAGGCGCGTTGGCGCATCAGTTCGCTGGACAAGTTCGGGTGGCGGACGAGGTCACTCGAGACGCGATTTCTCCGCGTCAACGCACGTTCTCGCGACGCGCGTTCATGTCGAGGCTCTTTATCTATCGACTGTCACGTCGCTCGGGGTTGCACGCGCAGTCGATGCGGCCATCGCCGTCTAAAAATCTGTTCCGCGGTGTATATGTCGCCACCGTATCCGACGATCCATTGTCGATGTTCGCGGGTTCGTATCTCGACCGCGACAGCTCGTCACGTAACCGGACCGCCACCGTCAGGACGCCCGGGATCTCGCGCGTCCGTCGCGCGCACATACTGCGCACTCGCGCGCTCCTCCTCGCCCGCGCGGGGCACTCCATTCGTACTCACCGATAGCCATGGTTTTGCTTTCGTTTTACTTCAAAGGCGAAATGACTTGGGAACCGCGGAATCGCTGGCCTCTCTGAGCCTAGAGCGAATGGCTGGCTGGAGGGCCGGAGACCCGAAAGACTGGCCACTCGCGGTTCGCCCGGCAGGGCCGAGACCGCTCCGCACAGAGTGAACCGCGGTCCCATAAGGGGTAGGTGTCACGATCCAACGCAAAAAATGAAAAACCCACCTGGGTTTTTAAGAATTGGAGGAAGGTACTGTATGTAACTGTATACTAGCCCCTTCCTCACACGTCGCAGATACGATTTTGCGCATATTGGACGCTCTCAGAACTGGACCATGGACTCCATGATGGATGCGCGAACGCATGCATTTGCACTGGGTTGTCCAGTGCGGTTCTCGAAAGACGCTGCACGCTACGCTGTCACGTGGATAGCGATTTCCATATATACAGAGCTACACGAAACCGCAGAGCCCTCGGGACTCGATATTAGCGCCCACAATGGTGACGCGCACTGCTTGGGCACGTCGTGTTTATGCTGCGTCGTGGATCGTGCCTCCTTGATGGCTGAGTTCGGGAAGGACTGGATACTCTTTTACGTCTTCATCCTGGGAACCATACCTGAGCGATGCTAGTCGGAAAGGGGGGGGCGGAACACTGGCCGTGCATTTACATGAGACTTGAGGAGAGGAGGGCATCATTCATAGAGGGGCGCACAATGGCGAAACCTGGTTACAGATATAAAAATCACGTTGCATGGCGGCCCGCTCTAACGCGCCCCGCCTGCGATGGCAGAGAGTGGGGGAGCTTGCATCTCGTCTACAGTCCCGAGTAGTTCGTTCGAGGCTGGTAGTGGTAGGACGAGGCAGGGTACCCGTTTGGCGCGCCACGGGGTGCAGCACGGCCGCCATAAATCGACGGGTTCGGTGCAGGCGTTTGCCCGGCGACTTGCACGAGGAACATGTGACCCGAAGGACATGCGACTCGCCTACAAAATCACAACGCACAACAACGTCAGTCTCTCTCTCCACACTATGCAAGCGACGAGATGGCTAGAGGCGCTCACATGTTGTACATATGCGGCAGCACGCGCATCTGGATCTGGCACTGCGGACACCGCACGAGCGCGCCGTGGGAGCTGGCGCGGTACGACGTCGGCTGCGAGGGCGGCGCGAGGCCACTGGACGTGTGCGCGGGCGGTGGCATGTCGTCGCTCGGGCGCGCCTTGGCGTCTCTCTCCGTCACAGGCGAACCACAGTCGCGGCAGAAGCGGTGGCCGAGCCGCACGCGCGGGTGGTCGCAAATCTTCTTCACCTGCATCTCTTCCATAGTCGAGCGGCACGACGGGCACTTGTCGGCGTTCGACGCGTCCGACTTCTGGATGTCCTTAAGGCACCGCCAGTGGAAGCTGTGGCGACACGCGGTCGTGTAGATCGCGTCGCCGACGTCCATCGTGTCCAGGCAGATCGCGCACTCGTCGGCCTCGGGGACGATCGTCGCTTCGCGCACGACCGTCGCCGCCATCGCCGCCATCTGTGGTGTACGCACGGTAGTCGTAGCCGGCGCGGACGGCTTGATGTTCGCCATGTCCAGAATCTCCAGCGCGCGCTTCTCGGCGTCGCTAATAAATACATCGAGGTCCTTGGGGGAGGTCTTGAGCGGAGCCGCGATGGGTGCAGCGGACACCAGCATCGAGTCGTCCATGCTGCGTCGCCGGCGGATCGACGCGCGGTCGGGGCGCGGGCCGAGGTGCTTGCGCTCGATGGCACGCAAATGGGCGGCCTTCTGTCGCTCCTCGAGCGCGAGCTGCTCGGCGAGGATCTGGTCGAGCCGCGACTGCTCGAGCATGCGCGCGATGCGCTCCTCCTGGAGCGCGGCCTGTTGCCGCGCGCGCGCGCGCTCAATGTCCTCGAGGCGGCGGCGCTCCTGCATCATCTGCGTCTGGCCCTGGATGCACCGGTCGCACACGCGCATGGGCTCGTTGTTGTACCGCATGAGCGTGGTCGACGGCATAATCTTGTGGTTGCGCGCGCAGCTGCCGCACACCGCGTTCCCGCACGACTACAACACACACAACACGACATCTAGTCAGCACAGAACCGGCATGTTCGCGTGTTTCCAGGCACAAAAAGCGTACCCGGCACCGGTGCTTGCGGCGGAACGCGTGGAACTTTTTCTCGCAGATCGCGCAGTCCACGGCCGCGTCGAACATGGCGTCCGTGACGTTGGGCAGCGCGCCGCCGGGCCCGTTGCTGCTGCCCACGAGGCTGCCGTTGCTGCTGGCCGAGACCATGGACGGAGTGCCTTGCGCCGGTCGCATCGCGAGCATGTCGGCGTGTCCGATAGGCCCGTTTCTTCGACGCGGTTAGGCGCAGGTCTAACGCGCTTGTATCGCTGGTGCTTTAGCGCTTGAACTCTGTGGGTGTTTCTCGCCGATGCCGATGCCGATGGGCGGTCGCGCGCGCGTCCCTCGTGGCCGGCGGCGGATGACTCGCTCCCGTCTGTTCGCTTGGTGTGGGGGAGAGGAGGAGGGACCCGCTTCCCCTTCTTTCGCAGTCGAGTCAGGTCAGACGGAAATTGGCCCTTGGGGGCGGTGTGTATTCGGGTGGGTCGGGTGGGGAATCAACGAGCTCAACGGGTTCTGCCACCCACCATCCAAAACACGGAAACAAGACTCTATCACAGAATGAGCTTTGGGCAGCGTTACTCACAGAAACCCACGGGTCTGGGCTAGGGCTACGAAACCCGTGATAGCGTTGTGAACCCGTTAGACACAAGACCCAGTTTTTTCTTTCTTTTCTTCTGGATGGGACTGCACGGTGGGACTGGTGTCACAGTGAGGCACGCATCCACCCAGCGGTCAGGTCTCGGGCCCCGAGTCGGGGATCCGTGTGGTCCTAATCCAGAAAGCGGTGGATACCATCCGGGGACGGCTTGCTGGACGTGCGGCCGATCCGGAGAAACCAGTGCAGCGCAAAGTAGCGCTTGCCTAACGGTTGCTCGGCTGGTGTGTCGTCCAGTGCCAGACGTTCTGGATCCAGAAACACAAATGGGCAGTGTCCACCACCGTCGGCGATTAGAAATGGTGGCTCATGGCAAAAGGCGGCTGCATCGAAGCGTCTATTGTACATTGCGCAGTGCCGATTGTCATGCTTAAAACTGGGCCTCTTCCTCGCTGAAGTTGCCGTCGTCGTCGTCGTCGTTGTCGCCGCCGGGCACGATGAAGCCCGACTCCTCGGGATCGGCTTCGCGCGGTTCGTATTCCTCGTCGGCGCCGCCGCGCGGCTCGTCGTTCGCGCGGTCGATGAACTCTTCGGGAATACCCAGTGCGCGGCGCATCTCCTTGCTGCGCAAGTCCGACATGAGCCCCTGGACAGTGTGCGACTTGCCGAGCGCTTCAGTACGGTCCACGAAATCATCAAAGTTGAGACCCGGGTACAGGTCGTACGCCCACTGCTTGTACATCTTGATCAACGAGTTCAGCGCCTTGGCCTGCATCAAACACATAAATCAGTCCAACTGCCGATCGCACGCCAACGCACTATTGCGTACACACACCTCTTGTCCCGCAACAGCACTGCTGGTCTGGTACGGGAAGGTCTGGTAGATCTTCTTAAAACCTTCCTGCGAAAGCAAATGCGAGTCCGAGAGCAGGTTACGCTTGCGCTTGGTCGTGGTCGGCGCCGTCTGCGGCGTGTCGTTCGCCGCGTCGTCTCCGGTAGAAGGTGCGCCATCCGCTCCGGTGGCGCTGCCACCTCGCGCGTCACCTCCGCGGCGCGGCGCGTACGACGCGTCCTCGTCCTCACCTTCCCACCCTCGTGTCGACATGCTTCCCTCTCGTATTCGCGGTCAAAATGGAGCTCTCGAGTTGGCGCCAAAACGCTACGGAAGCGACCATCATTCTTGATGGACCCAAATTTCTGTGGTGCACTCCATTTAGATAAATTGTCCCCCCCCTCATCCCCCCTTTTTGTCTGGACCCCCCGTCACTACTTTGAAATCTCAAATTTCCGGAGGGAAAACCACCTCAACGCGGGCTCAACATGGAGGCAACAACGGCGACACCGGCGGCGCCCGGCATCCGCAGCTTCGTGGACGCGTTCCTCATCGACTGTGAGTGGTCCGAGCGTGTGGAGAACGTGGAGACGCGTCGACTGAAGTGGTTTTATGTAATTATTTCCGATCCAGTGAACACGGCGGTCGCCGAGAGCGCGCGCGCCGTCACCGGCGACATTGAGAACGCGCTCCACCAGGTACCGCAAACGCCTGCTCGTCCAGGGTCGCCGTGAATGGAAGGACGGCTGACACCTCGTGTTTTGCGTGGTTCAGAAACTGGTGTCATGCGGCGATAAGAAGAAGCAGGCACGGCAGTTGAACGCCGTCGTCAAGGTAACGCGTCTGCTGACCATCTCCGTCTTATACTGATGTGGAAGACACTCACGCTAGCGATTTGATGTGTTTTGTAGGGCTCCAGTGCCTACATCACGCGCGTGCAGTCGGCGTTTGAAAAGAACTTTGACAAGTTCGAGCTCTATGTGCGCCGCAACATCGTGATGATCCCCGCGGACGTCGCCGACCGCGTCGACGAGCTGTACGCCAAGCGCCAAGAGGCACTGGCGGCCGCCGCGTCGAGTGAGCAGAGTGCTGACGGCAGCGCGAAGGAAGACGACTCCCATCTGTCGCCGCAGGAGCGCCGCGAAAAGCAGCTGGAGGAGGAACTGCGCGCGCTTCGTCTCCAGGTTCGCCAGCTCGAGGAGGACACGCAGCAAATGGCGCTCGAGTTTGACGCGCTCGAGACCAAGGCGCAGCAGTTCCAGCAGGTCGCGGCCAAACTTGAGTTTCTGGACCAGCTCGCGACGACGACAATCTCCCCGCTCAAGCGAACAGTCGAGCAGGTGAACGAACTCCACGAGTCTATTGACAGGATGGAAGGTGTCCAGACCGCGCTCGAGGACGACACGCGCGCGTACAAGCGCCAGAAGATGGACACACGCGACACGTACCGCAACCTGCGCCAGCGGTTCATGGCACGGACAGCGACGGTCGCGTTCGCATCGCTCGAAGACCTTAAGCAACTCAACGCCACTCTGAGCGGCGCGTAATTATCTATACAAAGAGACAGAACCTGTCGTGTGCGTACGTCAGTTCACAACCTGGCATATCTTGTAAGGCCCTTCGGCTTGGCGCGATGGGCCACGCACAGTTCAACACGCTTGTTTTTGGTACATTAGTAGTGGAGCGTCCATTGATGCGACGCTAAAAAGTGGGGCCTGGGGGAGAGGTAGAACGCGAGGGACACATGCAGCCGGCCTTACGATTCCCGTGCAGCTTGCTGCGCCTGGATCATGTGCTGGATAAACGCGTCCGAGAGCACGATCTTGTCCTGCGCCGAGTTCTGCAGCTGCTGCAGGTACTGGACGGCGTCGGCGGAACTCGCGGTCGACATGTAGTTGTCAAACTGCTGGTGATCTAAAAGCTCGGCCTGCACGAGCTGGAGCAGCCGAACGAGGTATTTGCGGTGCGCGGCCGAGGCCTTGGTGAGCACATTCAGCAGCGCCGACGGCTCGGGCACGTCGGCCGACGCCAGCGCAGACGTAGGGCCGGCCGCAGCCGCCGCGGCATCGGGTGTGAGCTGCAGCGAGCTCAACTCGGCGTTGAGCGCTGACTCGACGGCGTCCTCGCTGGGCGCACCGTTTTCTGTGAAGGCCTCGTCCATCGTGCGATTGCTGTCCAGTCGGTTGAAGTTCCCGGGCTGCTTGGTCTCCTGCTCTGCGAGCTTGACGCCGGTGATCGTGAGGAACACTTGGTGCGGCCGCGCAAACACGCCATGCTTGGGCTTGCACCGGAAGTAGTACTTGCCCTTGACGCTGCCGTCGTTCTTGCCGAACGGCTCGTCCAGCTCGATCCCGACCCACATCCCCTTGACGCCTTCGATGTCGCCAACGAAACGCACAAAGCCAAAGAGTTCCTTGTCCGGAATACACACGCGGTCGCCAATGTCGTAGCTGAGGCCGGAGGGAGTCGGTTCGGCTGACGGCGGGCCGGCGTTGTCATCGACACTGGGCGAGTCGGCCACGCTTGGGGCTGGCCGGCGCGTCGGCGTCGCCGCGCCCACGAGGGGCAGATCGCCGGACGCATATCGCTGTTTGGATCAAGTGCGCAGCGTTTCTGTTAGTGGCGAGCGGTAAGAATGTTAGCGCGGGGAAGGCAAGAACGTACTGAGGAATCGCCAGAGGCCATGGACTCGAGCCGCTTCTGGATCTTGTAGTCGACCATCGACATGAGCAGCGTCGCGCGCTTGGGAAACTTTTGCTGAAACACGGCAAACAGCTCGTACGCGACGCTCCGGCAGGTCGAGGATGGGTCCTCGAGCGCGCTCTTGAGTCCGCGCTCGAGGTGCTGCACGTCGGTCTTGTCGAGCACCGAGCTCCAATTGTCCACCGTGAGCTTGAGCGCCGTGATGCAGCTCAATCGGATCAGCTTGTTCTTGGTCTCCACTTGCATGTCCACGAACAGCTTGAGCGTCGCGCCCTTGACGACCGTGTAGCTGATGAGCGCGTCGACGCACTCGGCGCAGTACGTGCCGCAGACGCGGTTGCCGGAGCCGCGCACCTCGAGCAGGCTCGGCAGCATCTCGCGCACAAAAGGCACCATCGCGTCGCGCGTGGTCTTGGCGATCGTCGTAAACAGATTGCACACCTCCTTGACGATCTGCGACCGCAGGTCCTGCACCATGCCCTTGAGCGGCTTGAGCACTTTCCAGACCTCGGCGTTCACCGCGCTCGCGGCGCTCGGCTCGAGCGCCTCGAACTCCTTGCGGATCTCGCCCAGCGCGCCCAGGCGCTCGACCCAGTTCTCCGTGTGCTTGGCGATCCGCTCCATCTCGCGCGTCGCCGTCGTCAGCAGCGCATCCTGCCATCAGATCAGCGGTGAGAGAATGTGTCCTGTCGCCCAAGCATCCAGGGAGAGAAAGGAGACCGTACCTTGCTCATCGCTGCCGCCCCGACCGACCGGGAGTCAGACAAAGAGAATGTGGGGTGGATGCGAGGGCGTGGCGTCGCTCTGGCCGCCGGGAGAAAAGGATCCGCGCGCGCGTGGGCGTCGACGGCGTCGCCTGCTCGACGGATCGCACGTTCGCTGTGACCATCATGCCTCCCCTTCGTGGTCAAACCGGTGGCGAATATGTTCTTAACGGAATGTTACACTTCGTTCGTAACGGACGGATCCAGATGTGCTTCAGATGCATCAGAACTGAGTTTGTTGTGCGGAGCAAGGATGATGACAGTGATGGCGCGAATGAACAGGATATGCGTGTGTCTATTGCTCGAGCCCCCACTTCTCTGTGAGCAGGTTGAACCACCCGAGCGCCTTGAGCAGCTCGGCGTCGCGCAGCACTTGGTGGCGGTACGTGCCGACGTTGCGGATGCTGTAGATGCTGGTGCCGAGGCTCAGGTGCCACGCGGCCTTGGGCCACGGCGCCTCGGCGGGCACGACGAACGCGAAATTGGGCCGCGTGCCGCGCCCGTACTCCGCCGCGAACATCTCGAGCGCCGGCAGCATGATCCGCTCCCACCGGTCGTCGATCGCGTCCCACGCGAAGCCCAGCTCCTCGAGAATGTCGTGGTCGCGCTGCACTTGCTGCGCGTACGTCGCGATCGGCGAGCGCAGCGTGTTCACGACGTGGCCGAGCGACATGCCCCACGTCTCTTGGGGCCACGGGTCTTCGCTGGGCACGACGAACGCCTGCTCCACGTTGCAGTGATCATAGAGCGACTTGAACGTGCGTAGCGCCGGCAGCACGCGCGTAGTCCAAATGTGGTCGTGGACGTCCCACACAAACCCGATCTCCTCGAGATCCTCGACTTCGGTCGGCGTGAGGTCGTACCGATGCTGCCGGATGTTCATGACGCGCAGCCCAACACGGAACCCCCACGTCGGGCGCGGCCACGTGGGGTCGCCGGCCGGCACGACAAAATTTCGCGGCACGAGCAGATCGCCGTGCTGCCCCTTGTACACTTCAAGCGTCTTGAGCATGATGTTCTGCCACAGAAAATCGCGCCAGTCGACGTCCACGGGGAGGCCAATATCTTCCAGCTCGTCGACGATGTCCATGTGGTTCGCGCGGTGCTTTGAGTTGGTCAGCAGCGCCTTGAGTTTGAAGCCTAGAGGAAAGCCGCGAAACTGTGCCGGCCACAGCGACGCACCCAACGAGTCGCTGCCGCTGCTACTTGATCCGTCTTCGAGTTGCCGAGGCACGCGGAAACCCGCGGGCACCACAAAATGGCCGTGGATCGCGTGGAAGTGGCGCGTGGCGTCCACCACGCCCTTGAAGATCCCCTTGTCTTTCTCGCCAGTCGACGACGCCGGCGATGACGCGATGGGCGCGACAGCGCGTACCTGGGTGGCGCTGGTCGTCGGGTAGTCGCGCATTTGGAAGCGGCCGCCGCGCGGACGCAGTGCGACGGCGGCGCGGCCCTGGCGACGCAGACCTCGCCACCAGCCCATTTTCTGGTACTGCGCTTTTGTATCGAGTGGCCGCTGACCTCTAATCCCACCTTGTTTTGCAACACTACGCTGAAAGAATCACGAATATTTCGCTTCGGTTAGAAACGTCGCGACATGCGTTTCTAACATCGCTCCTTCCATGTTGGTTGCCCGTTCGCGGGCAGATGAGGCCAGACCGACAACCATAATGGCCGCACGCTAACGGGAAACCACAGCGCGCCTCCCCCCACGTCCTTTCCTATACATCTCTGTGTGGTCTAACGGATGGCGCGGCGGCAGCGCGTGGAGCTGGCGGCGATCGCGTCGTTAGACGCCGACGTCGCGCGCGCGCGCCAGCGCTGCGAGGAGCAGGTGCAACTCGCCCGTAACGTGCTAGTGGTTTCCGCTTCCTCTACACGACAGTGGGGGCGCGTGGACTAACCAGGTTCTCTATGGTGCGTGTGTGTGACCCAGGTGAGCGGCTGCTGCAGCGCCAGTGCGCCGGCGGGAGCGTCCACGACGCTTATCTCGAGTGTCTGCGGCCGTTCTACGAGGCGGAGCACGGCGTGGGCGGCTCCGAGTGGTCGGCGGCGTCGCTGCAGGCGTTTCTCGGTCGGTATTTCGTGGTGTATCGGGAGAAAGACGCGTTCGCGAGTGTGTGTACCGCGCTGGAGGCCGAGGGCGCGACGCGAAGCGAAGGTGATGGTGACGCGACATGTCTACGGTTCGCCATCGAGTCGTTCGACGTGTTGAAGCGCGCGTTGCGACGCCACACCGCGACGCGCATGGCTGAGCTCGACCCGAATGCGTTGGAGCAGCCTGAGGACGGTTTGTCTTCGCCGGCTGACGGCCGCGAGCGTGCAAGGGAAGAAGAGGAAGTGGCGCTGCCTCGGCTTGCTGTCCATGGGAAGCGACCTCGACCCAGTGTGGCTTCACCCCCTGCACGAACGGCGCAAGGAACCTCATCGTCCCGCGCCAGCAGCATCAGCGCCGCCCGAGTCAGCCACAGCAACGCATCGTCCGTGCTGTTCTTTGACGAGGAGGACGACGACAACGAGTACTCGGTACCGACAAACAGCGTGGTTATCTCGGCCGAGTTCAGCGCCGAGGTCGTCAAGAAGTCGCAGAACTGGTTTGGTCGATGGCGAACGCGCCACTTGTATCTTCGGTGGAACGAGCTCGAGATGCGCACGAAGGCCGGCCCGGCCTCCAGTCGCCATGGCGTTGCACGCTCCTTCCCGTCACAGCCCGTAATGTCGACTCTCGCGCCGGTAGCGATTGCGCCGCCAACCAGCACCCATTCCTCGGCGGGGTCGGTCAAGTCGAAGAGGTACGCGCTGCAAAATCTGATCGGAATCAAACTGATCCAGCTGAATGAGAGCGACCCGAGTCGAAAGCACGCGATCGATATCCACTTCAAGCAACCAGCAGTGAGCGGCCATGGACATACCACCAAGTCGTTGATTCTCGGATCCGACAAGGGGGTTGATGAGCTCAAGAAGATCATGATGGTGATGTCGACGATGGCTTTGTTTCGAGCACTCGTCGCTGGAGAGAAGGCGCAGCAGCTGCAACGATACGTCCAATCCGGTGCGAACGTGAACGCGTTCTGCTCGGTGCCATCCCAGCGGTTCCCGGGACCGATGAGCCCGCTCCAGTTGGTTGTTATGCAGTGCTACGCGAAGTCCGACACACAAAACGAGTTTGCGATCATGAAGATGCTCCAGGAATCGAAAGTTGACGTGCGATGTTTGCTCCACTGGCATTTTGCGAGACGAGTACTACTGTCACCAGAACCAGCTGCAGGGAGCGAGTTCTCCGCCATGAAGTTGCTACTACCAAGCGCGGAATCAACGCCAGCGCCAGCTCTTCAAATGCCACTGACGGGATTTGGAAGCGACGAGCATGGATGGTCGCTGCTCATGTACCTCAGCTTGCTCGGGGATGTTGATCGGGTGGGATTGCTGTTGGGTCGGATCAGTTCGAGTGTCCGAGAGAGAGACAGCGTACACCGCTATATGGAGCATGTCAATGGGCACGGTGATACGGCTCTTCACATCGCGATCAAGGCCCGGCGTGACCATGCTACCCAATACGAGGAAGTGGCACTAGCGATGGCATCCTTTTCAAAACCCGATGATCCAGCGGCATCATCCTCTACAAGCCTGTTCCTCGTGAGCGACGCAAACGGTCAGACGGTCATGCACCTCGCGATCAAATCCAAGATGTGGCGACTCGTTGAGTTTCTGCTCCAACACAAACTTTTCGACTCGTGCTCTCGTGACAACTATGGCAACAACGCGCTCCATTTGATGATCAAGGTTGGTGCACCCTTGAATATCTTTGAACAAACCGTTGAGCGTTTCAAACCCAAGGCACGCAGATCTTCAGCAGGCGAAGATTTGGACTCTCACGATCAGACATCGCATGCATCTCCCCTGCTTCTCTCCATCCAGCGAAGGCGTGAAGACTATGCCAAGGTTCTTCTTGAAGCTGGAGCAGTGGTGACGGCGTACAGCCTCTCGGAGGCCAGTATGGTTGTACCCTCTGTTGTTTCTACGAGTTTTCATCCTGACGACACATTACTACCAGTCGCGATTCGCATGGGGCTTACAGACACTGCTCGTCGCATCTGGCAGTGCGGTAGGCTGCAATGTCTCTCCACCAAGACTTCCATGCCGTCACTCGCGGTTCGATTTGGAATGTACCGCCTCGCGTACGATTTCGTCTGTGCGTTGCGCCAGGAGGAGCCTGTTTTGAAGGATGAAAACTCCTTGTGGCTTGATCTCGAGACTGGCTATTCCGCTCCCACGTTGGCTGCTATCGCCGGCCATTTCGAACTCGTAGCACTGATGGTCGATGCAGGCGGTCGTGCGTTGCACCTGATGCAGCATAAATTCTCCGGTGAGGCGTTGCTGCACGTGCTTGTGCATTCAGGAATCCACCACCAGCAAGAGGAGTTGAACATCGGCCGCCCGAATGTAAGACCAAGCCACAGCAAATCGCTCAGTGAGGGGGATCTACTGAACACCGCTCGAACCTTGAGTGCCCCAGAAGAATCGTGGACAACGGCTCTCGCGTGTACCGTGTTCAGGCTACGTGCGATTGAAGAGTTTGTTTCTCACGGTCTACTCACGCTCCCAGATCTGGGCATTGTGCTGACAACCTTTAAGTGTACCGCCAGCTCCTTCCGGATACATCGTCGAGAGTTCCTTCACACACGCAATCATGAGGCGAACGCAGCCGCAAACGGGATAGGAGAGCAATCGACCCTGTTCCGAATGGTGTCAGCCTCCTCGCAAGCGTCCAGCTCTCGGTTTCTTGTGCTTCTTATAGCAATCATGCAGATCAAGTGTGCAGAGTCGTATTCAAGAGCGACCTTGACCGACTTGATCACGGGGCCGTGCGAGCAGCAAGAAGAAACGCCGCTCTTCGACACATTGTCTCGAGGCCACGTCCCGAATGGGTTGCTACTCCTGCACTGTTTGCTTCCGAGTGTTGCTGAGGAAGGCAGCGAGCAATTTGACGACGGCTACGGCTACCAGTGGATGGAGGCTGCAGGAACTTCGTTGCTTCATGCCGCTTGCCATCGTCCGACTGACCACGACGCGTTGATAGTCATCGAACTGTTGTTACGGCATGGTGCGTACTCGGGCTGTTGGGACCTCAAAGGCTGGTGTGCCATCCACATTGCTATCCAGTTTCAGTGTGACGAGCGCGCAATTCAGGTTTTCAAGAAGTACGACCAAGACCTCAATGTCTGGTCCGATGCCATCCATCCACTCCGGATGCAAGGGGATGCTGTGGCCGTCCCCATCACCCCGCTCATGGTTGCGATTGAGCACAACAACATCGCAGCGTTCCGAGAACTCATCCGTTGCGGAGCCGATTGTCGAGTGACTATTCCGACCTATCGATTAGGGATACTCCAATTTGCTGTTCGGTGTACAAGATTACATCGACAGATGATTAAAGAGTTGATGGACTTGACGGCACTCCAGCGAAGTTCATCAAAAGATGCTGACGGAACGTCGGGCACTGAAGCCGCAGAGATCTTGCTCGCTCGCCTTCAGGAGAAAGACGCCCCAGGAAAGGAACATGAACAAGCCGCAGTTCGCAAGAGTGTTGCTACACAACTCCCAAGGGTATCTGAAGAGGCTGATGACAATACTCCTCTGCGCATCACCCTCCTAGGTCTACAGACGCCAGAACTCTCAGACAAAGACGCCACCAGGACCTCGCTGTTATCATCACCGGCACGGACACTCGCGGGTTCATTCCACGTGACGCCTCCTCGCTCGCCATCAGCATCGTCGTTGGGAGGAGATTCGGCTCAGCGCAGGCAGCTAACGCTGAACGGACCTCGGCAACTCCGAGAGACAGGCCCACAGCGTGCGCCAACCCCGCCACCACTGCGAAACCCTTTCCTCGAGGATGCTGCGCTTGGCTTTTTGCTCGGCGAAGAAAAGGCGACGTTGACACTGATCGCCCAAGAAGCTCGAAACGAGGCCCAGGATTGGTTGAAGAAGCGAAGCGGCCAAAAGAAACTCCTGTCTGAAGCCCGAGCTCAGCTACAGGCCACTCAAAGCCACCGAAGAACTGGAAGCGGCACTGTTATTCCGACGCTGCCAGAATCCTGCACCCCAGTTACTGATGCGCAGCTTCTCGATACCTATAAAAGTCTCGCCGCAAAGCAGTTCATTGATAAGCACGTCGCGCTTACTGTCGCTGACGCTCGTATGCTTATTGAGAGGGAGAAGCGAGTTATTTTCATGGAGACGGGTGTCTATCCCGGTGAATTCCCGTTCTCAAGCAAGTCGAGAGACAACTCCGTGGGCAGTACGTCGTCAGCTTCGGCGAAAACAGCTAGTGGAATGCACCGCTCTGCGAGTATCAACAGTTCGATGATGCTGCTGTCGTCAAGATCAAACGAATTGTCTGATCCTGGCAACGATAGCACGCACGGTGGCACCGCGAGGTGGTCGGACCATGGAGAAAGGACTTGCGGTGACGAGGGAACTCTACTGGCGGAACTTTCTGAGCGCGATGGAACATGGTTGTCAAGTGGAAGTGCCGGCCCCGTTGGGCACGAGCAAGATGGAGACAAGATGATCTTGAATCCTCTAGACTGCGAGGCGTTTGTGCACGTCATCGAGAAGCGCAAGTCGATGCATTGACAGCATGTTTCGTAAATCACAAACTCAAACTGTGCCGGCGCTGCTTACGAAAGAATCCAGTTTCCAGAAGATGACGCGACAATGCGGCAAATACGGCGCTCTCCAGAGAAGCTACCACCTCTGGAACAAGAGCATTCGGTTGGCATTCGCTATGCAACTGTACGTACGTTGATTGATTCTTGCGCGAAACGGAGTGAAGATGTGGATTCGATTTGCTTACGCTGCGTATGCATATCGAACTGTCGCACTGCTTCTCAATACGTAGTCAAGCAAGGAGATATCTGCACTAGTTCTCGATGGCAAAGCAAGGGGATTACGCCAGGTCTATCCCTCAAGAGGTCTAGCTTGTGCTAAGCTTACTGTTCCTTGGGTTGAATGCCTCGGCTCGTGCTGTGTAAATGCAACACGAGAATTAAAGATCCCGAAGATAGCGCTCGTCACGACAAACGCCCAGTTGCAAGTTTCAAGATATTATGACGTGTGGCCGCGTGGGAGTTTGTTCGCCGGCGGCATACCACGTGCGGCTAATTGCACATGACTCAAATCTCAGTCAAGCCATGCGAACACACAGGAATGCCTCTCACGTCGGTTTCACGGGAAACAAGATCGGTTGAGCGTGCAAGGAATCCCCATTCATGGCTCAACTGTTCAGGTGCATGTATCACCGCACCAGGTGGTCATTCGTGCGGACAACGCCTGTAGCGCCCGATCGCTCGCGGCGCTATAGACGGCAACACGGCGTCCAATACGTGCCGTATCACGTTCTTGCGTTCGAAAGCGAAGCCCACCTCTGCGGTGGTTGGAGTCCATTCCAGAGACGTCTCAGGTGACGATCAGTTCGCGGACACGAATTCTCCGGAAAGCCAAATCGCCAAGAAGTGACTCTTTGAGTGAGGAGCGAGTCCATGATAAGAGCTCATGTCCCGCGCGACGAACAAAGGCTCGCGGCTCGCGGAGGTCTGTAGTGGGATTGATGGGATCACCCAAATGGCTACATAACGGACCCTCTGTTATGTTATGTGACCCACACCAGATATCCTATATTAATGTTCCAAAATCCTCGTTTCGTATTAAATCTAGGAAGTAACTGGCTGGCTGCTCCGACTCTCTTGCCCCCATCACGGCTGTTTTGCCGCAGTTTGGAGCTCTACGACGCGCGACAGAGAGCGGCCTGTCAGCGCCCTCGGGATCAGTACGTAATGGAGACTGTACACTTGGGCGTTTGGTAGAGATCACCCCGTTTTGCTCTCTCTCTCTCTCTCTCTCTGGCATCCGCCATTTTCATTCCCCGACTCGACCCTCTCGCCAGACAAGAGGGCCCAGTACTTCCCAACTCCCAACTCGTCCGACAGATTCCGATGCTGCGCCGCGTGTGGACGGCGCTGGCGGCCGCGGCGCTCGTGGTCGCGGCCGCGTCGCCCGCCGCGGTGACCGCGCTCACCGTCGAGGCCTCGCAGGCGGCCACGCAGGCGCCCGCCGTGCTCACGGCCACCACTGGCACGGCCACGGCGACTGCCACGACGACGACGGGCGCGGCGACGTTCACGTTCGAGGGCCCGAACGGCGCGACGGTCAAGGACGTGACGCTCGCGCAGATCCTGTCGCTGCTCGGGTACTCGGTGGGCGACGACGGCGTCGTGCGCGTGGACGCGACAGTGGCCAAGTCCGAGAAGGACCTCGAGAAGGAGGCCAAGGCGATCGAGAAGGCCAAGCGCGCGGCCGAGAAGGCGGCCGACAAGGCCGAGAAGGCCGAGGACAAGGCCAAGCGCGAGGCCGAGAAGGCCGCGGAGAAGGCCAAGAAGGAGGCCGAGAAGGCCAAGGAGGAGGCCGAGAAGAAGGCCAAGGAAGAGGCCGACAAGGCCAAGAAGGAGGCCGACAAGGGCACTGCCGCGCCTGGCGGCATCAGCTTCGGTGACGCCAGCAGCGGACAGAACGCCGGCGTGCGGCCCGCGACGCTGAACCCGACGACGCCACCGGCGCCTGCGGCCACGACGACGGCCCCGGCGGCCACGACGACGGCTCCTGCGGCCACGGCGACCGCGCCCGAGACGACGACGGCGGCGCCTGTGGCCACGACGGCAGCTCCCGAGACCACGACGCCTGCGCCGACGACGGCGGCCCCCACGCCGGAGCCGACGACACCCGCCCCGACCACATCGCTCCCGACCACGCCGGCGCCGACGTCGGCCGACACGTGCACGGCCGAGGAGATCGCCGAGGTCGAGGCGTTCAAGGCCTCGGCGCAGTACGCATAAGCGGCAGAGGAACGAAGACTGTTTTTGCTTTTTGATCGAACGAACCGTGCCGTTTTTGTGGAATCGGATCGATTCCAAGGACACCCGAGGACGCCAAAACCTGCAGGGGATTTTGTGAATACAGCGCGTGGTGATGTGTGGCTCCGTGGAACAAGCCGAGTTCAAATGGTATTTGATGCTTCTCATGTGTTTTTATGCATTTTAGCTGATGAGAACTAGAAAAGGGATGAACGACAACAGTCCATGGCACTCAAAGGTTTCGACCGCGTGAAACCTACCAACTGAAGGGAACGCGACACACTGGAGAGGTATGGAGCGCAACACTTGAAGTCTTTTCGGTGGGGCACTGGAGGTATGTACAGGGGCACTGTATCCGAGGAGGTGAGTCCCACGTGAGAGTCTATTCGACAAGAATGAGTCAAACGCTACCAGGGCCGCTAGCGTTTTGAAAACAGCAACGAGAATCTTTTCACACGCGTACACTCGACTACACGACACTACACAGACATGAAGCAAAAACGGCGACCGAGCCCACAGCGGGTGATCCGCGAACTGGCCGCTGCTCAGCCGCGGAGAGCGCGGCGCGGCGCCGTCGTGGGCGGGCACGGCGTCGCGCGGCCGCCAGGCGTGACCGACGTCGTCGTCGAGCTGGTGCCGGGCGTGACGTTGACCGAGGTGGAGCTGGTGCCAGGCGTGGTGGAGATCGAGGTCGAGCTCGAGCCCGGCGTCGTCGACACCGACGTGGAGCTCGTACCCGGCGTGGTCGAGACGGTCGTGGAGCCGGAGCCGGGCGTGGTGGACGTCGTGGTGGAGCTCGTGCCGGGCGTGGTGGACGTCGTGGTGGTCGTGGACGGCTCCGACGGCGTGGTCGACATGGTGGTCGTGGACGTCGAGGGCGGCGTGGTAGTCGTGGTGGTCGTGGTCGTCGAGGGCGGCGACGTGGAGGTCGTGGTCGTGCTGGTGCCTGGAGTGGTGGAGGTGGTGGTGGAGCTGGTGCCCGGAGTGGTGGAGGTGGTGGTGGTGGTGGACGGCGGCGAATCGACCTTGTTGTCGACGTTGACCGAG
>JAMFLL010001303.1:0-17674 GCA_027475725.1 Pythium rhizo-oryzae | reverse complement strand
CATCGGCTACGGCATCTTCTGCGGCTTCGGCATGGGCCTGTGCTACATCTCGCCCGTGTCGGCGCTCCAGAAGTGGTTCCCGGACTACCGTGGCACGGCTGCAGGCTTCGCCGTCGGCGGCTATGGCGCTGGCGCCGTCGTGTGGGGCAAGGCGTACCTCCCAATCATCAAAGCGGTCGGCCTCCCGTCCACGTTCCTCGTGATCGGCTTCTCGATGTGCTCGGCCATGTTCTTCTGCGCGATTATCCTTCGCTCGCCGCACCACGAGTTCACGGTCGGTGGCCTTAACATCCACGGCGAGGCCATCGAGGAGTTTGAGACCGCGCTTGAGAAGGGTGAGCGCATCAGCGTCATGTCGGCCCACGAGTTTGAGTCCATCAAGACGCCGACGACACAGAAGCTCGCGGAGGAGCTCCACGAGCCGGCGCAGGAGGCGACCGGTGCGTCGATGGTGCGCCGCCTGACGCTCATTGAGGCCATCAAGTCGATCGACTTCGTCTTCATGTACATCATGTTCTTCGCGAACCAGCTCTTCGGCCTGATCGTGCTCTCCAAGCTTTCGGGTATGTGCGTCGATCTCTTCGGTAAGACCGCCGACCAGGGCGCCGACATTGTGTCGATCAACGGCGTGTTCAACTGCTGCGGTCGTCTCGTGCTCCCGGCCGTCTCGGACTTTTTCATCAAGACGTTCAAGCTGGAGCCGGCGTTCGGCCGCAAGTGCATCTTCTACTACACGCTCACGACGCAGGTGATCATCGTCGGCACGATCCCGTACCTCATCGACAACAAGAAGTACACGCTCTTCGTGGCTGAGGTGTTCATCCTGACGGCCAGCTACGGCGGCGGCTTCGGCTCGATCCCGTGCTTCCTGACGGACATGTTCGGCGCGTACAACATTGGCGCGATGCACGGCCTCATCCTCACGGCGTGGTCGATCGGCGGCGTCGTTGGCGGCATCACGTTTAACAACGCGTACCGTGCGGCGCTCAAGGCCGGCAAGACCGCGGCCAAGGCGTACCAGGACAACATCAACGCCATCTTCATCATCATCATCATCGGCTTCGTGTTCATCTTCTTCGTGCGCACGAACCCGAAGGACCGCTTCGCCGGCGGCTACCGCTTCTCGATCTTCGGCTGCACGCTGATCAACATCAAGCCGCGCGCCAAGCCGGTCGAGACCACCAACAACGGCCTCCTCGTGAACGAGAACTAAGGAGCAGGGCATGTGACGCCGTGTAGACTGGAAACCACTGGATATGAACATGCGTGAATGTACTTCGTTTACACACTGTATTCTCGTTCGTGTGGATCGCGTTGAAGCGTGCTTGCGCTTGAAGAGCGTGCCAATGGCACTGCCAGTGGCAGGCACTCCCAGCCTGGGACGACTGCTTGATGTCTGGTTAGTCGACTTCACTCTTGAAGTTGCTTTTGAAAACCACCAGCTGACACCACTCATCCTAAAGGTGGGACGGATCCCCTAACCCCTTGTTGCGATAAAATTTCGAGGGTGTTGTCCGTCTCTCTCCCAAAAAGAAATCATGATCTTGGAAACGCCATTCACATGGCACCTGGAAGTTGTGGGTCTGGAAGTTCCAGATCGACGAGGGATCCGATCGGGTCTGGAAGATTTAGGATCCAATCCCTCGTTCTGTAACTTTTCTTTCGGGACGCCGTCCCGTATCCTGGAAACGTTCAGCGCAAAGGCAGCACACCCTGCGGCGCCGACTGGCGTCTGCCTGGCGTGCCAACAGGAAGCGTTGGGAAACCCAGACATTCTACGCCCCCGCCA
Source organism: Pythium rhizo-oryzae (assembly GCA_027475725.1). Lineage (NCBI taxonomy): Eukaryota > Oomycota > Peronosporomycetes > Pythiales > Pythiaceae > Pythium > Pythium rhizo-oryzae. Next base: position 15,885 of record JAMFLL010001303.1, on the reverse strand, counting down.
ACGTTGGCCACCGCGTCTCGTCGTCTCTCCTCCTCCTCCTCCTCCTCTCCCCCCATGCGCGTCCTCCGCTCGTGGCTCGCGGTGGCCGCCGCGGTGGCCACGCTCTCTGTGGGCCGCGCGGACGCTATCGCGCAGGCGACCAATGGCACTGCCACCACGCCTGCCACGACCACGGCGCCGCCGGCCGCGGCCAACTCGACTGCCGCCAACGGCACGGCGCCCGCGGCCAGCAACAGCAGCATCACCGCCGAGGCCGCCAACGCCACCACGCCGCTGCCGGCGTCCAACTCGACCACGACCAAGAAGCCGGCGACCAACGCGACGGTCAAGCCGGCGTCCTCCTCCTCCTCCTCGTCGTCCTCGTCCTCGTCCTCCTCCGGCGCGAGCGGCATGATCGAGTTCAAGTCGGTGGACGGGCAGCTCATGGCGGACGACGCGCCGTTCTACATCAAGGGTGTCAACTGGTTCGGCTTCGAGACGATCGAGGCCGTGCTGCAGGGGCTCTGGCCCTACGGCACGACCGTGGAGGCGGCGCTGGACCTGCTGGCCACGTACGACGTGAACGCGCTGCGGCTGCCGCTGGCGCTCGACTCGGTGCTTAACGACCAGGAGGTGCTGGCCGACCAGACGGCCGGCACGCCGTCGCTCGCCGGCAAGTCGTACCTCACGGTGCTCGACTACGTGATCTCCGAGGCGCGCAAGCGCAACATGCTGGTCGTGCTGGACAACCACCGCATGCGCGCGGACGAGCCCGACTTCCCCGACGTCGCCGAGCCCAAAAAGATCATCCCGGCGCTCCAGGCGCTCGCCAAGCGCTACTGCGACAACGCCGCGGCCTGGAACGTCGTGGGCATCGACCTCAAGAACGAACCCAAGGGCACGGCCACGTGGGGCTCGGGCGACAGCGCCACGGACTGGGACCTCCAAGCCGCCGAGATCGGCAACGCCGTGCTGGCCAAGTGCCCGCGCTGGCTGCTTTTCGTGGAGGGCGTGCAGACCAACATCGACGGCGTGACGGTCGAGTGGGGCCAGGCCGGCGGCTCGCTGCAGGGCACCAAGAAGCACCCGGTCAAGGTCACCAACATGGAGCGTGTCGTGTACAGCCCGCACCTGATCTCGCCTGGCGTGGACTTCAAGTCGCCCTGGTGGGTCGCGTCCAACTTCCCGAGCAACATGGCCAAGCTCTGGGACGCGTACTTTGGCTTTGTGCCCAAGGCCACGGGCAACGCCGTCGTGGTCGGCGCCTGGGGCGCCAAGATGGAGGGCAAGGACAAGAAGTGGGCCGTCGAGGTCGCGTCGTACCTCTCGACCAACAGCATCGGCTCGTTCTACTGGGCGTTCAACCCGCAGTCGGCCGACACGGGCGGGCTCGTCTCGGACGACTGGAAGACGCCCATCGCGGAGCGCTTTGAACTGCTCTCGTCGCTGCCCTCGACCAGCGTCGCGGGGCTGCTCAAAAAGTACTCGGCGTGCAGCGCCAAGTGCGCGGGCTTTGGCGAGTGCGTGAGCGGCCAGTGCCAGTGCTACGCTGGCTGGAGCGGTCCGCAGTGCGACGTGTGCTCGCCGGGCGACAAGACGGCGTGCAACAACGCCGGCACGTGCGGCAAGGACAGCACGTGCGAGTGCGACCCGGGCGTGGACGGCGCCAACTGTGGCGGTGCGGCGTGCGACGGTATCACGTGCGGCAGCAGCAATTACGCCGGCTGCACGGACGGCAAGTGCGTCTGCTCGTTTAGCTGCATCGGCGGTCAGTGCACACAGTGCGCGGCCAACTCGAGCATGATCTCCAGCCAGGCAGCGGGGCTCTGCGACGTGTGCCCGGCGCCCGACAAAGACTCGCCGGCAGCGACGTACTCCATGGCCTCGGTTGCGTCGATCGCCGTGGCGCTCTCCGTCGCCGTGTTGTCCGCGTTTGTTTGAAGAACTCATCACATCTCAATCCAATCCATACATGTTCGCACACTTTACACACTCACATCCTACGATCTCTCGTCCTCCGTATCAGGACCCTCACATAAACTGCGAAAAGAACGTCCACACAGCCTTCGGCATCCACGTCGCCGTGCTGTTCAGCATCAGCGTCCCGTCCAGCGGCATCGCGGTGTGACCGTCGTCAAACACCGTCCACTCCACCGGGTGGCCGCTCGAGCACCCGGCGTACGCCGTGCGGATGTGGTTCAGGTCCCCTTCCTTCGGCTCCGGCGGCGGCGTCGACGGCACCACGCACTTGTTCGCCTTCACGAACGTGTCGCGCAGCGCGCGGCCCTTCTCGATCGGGATCACCGTGTCCCGAATGCCGTGCATGATCATGTACGCCACCGGCGGCACCGTCGTCGTCCCGTTGCCGTCGCCATTGCCACTGCCACTGCCACTCCCGCCCTCGCACCCGCTGTACTCGCCGCCCGACAGCACCGACACCGCGCGGAACTGCGCGCCCAGCGAGCACGCCACCGAGTGCGTCATCGACGCGCCGTAGCTGAAACCCATCGCATACCGCTGCCGAGGGTCCACGCACAGTCGGCTCTCCACGGCCGCCAGGATCTGCCGCACGAACTCGATGTCCTCGCCGCCGTTGTTCTTCCACGCGTTCTCGAGTCCCTGCGGCGCGATCAGAATCGTCGTCTCGTTCTGGTGGAGCAACATGCCGTAGTAGAAGAACTTGTTCGCCACGTCCGCCATCGTGCCGCCGTGCCAGTGGAACGCGAGCAGCAGGCGGTAGGGCTTGTTGGCGTTGTAGGTGGACGGCACGCGCACGGTGTACGTGCGCTCGGAGCCGTTGACCGTGACGTTGAAGACGCCGCTCGCGAGCGGCGTGACACCAGACGCGCAGCTGCCGCCCTTGCCGCCACTGCTGGCTTTGTAGACCGTGGTGGTGGCATTGCGCGGTGTGGCAGTGCTTGTTTCGTTCTTCACGGGGTCGCGGATGAGCGGTGCGGCGGTGGTGGGCGCTGGTGTGGTAGTAGCGTTGGATGTGGGCGCAGACGGAGCCTCAGCGTTGGTGGTAGTCGACGTGTCGCCTCCGCTCAGCGCGAGGACAACGATCACGACGAGCACGATGGCGCCGAGCGCGACGCCGACGAGGGAGAGGCTGCGGCGGCTGAGGCCCATGGCGTCTTGAGAGTAGGAAGCTGGGCGAAGTGCTGGTCAGCGAGCGAATACGGAAATGAGTGGGTCCGACCACCCACTCGACGAAGGAAGGGGGACTCTCGTGGCGAAAGGGAAGGCTGCTGTTGCACCACGGAGGACGAGAGCGTGGGTCAGTGTGGTCAGTGCGCTCTCACACTCGAGGTGCTGTCCAGCAGTGAATGATCTACCTGCTTTTGTGCGCTTCTCGCTCTCACCGCCGCGCTCGGCCTAAGCAACTACAACCGGCTGCTGTTGGAGAGGCAGGGATCCGTTGCCTTCGTCCATCGAGAGCGAGAGAGTGGCAGGGGGCGCACGAAGATGAGCCCCATGACAGAAATTGAGGATGACGCCGCGCGCCGCGCCTGACGCAATGTGGCTCGGGCATCCCAAGGCGGGATGAGTGGCAGGAAGACTGCCCCTCTCTCTCTCGCTCTCGCTCGCTCGCTCTTTCGAACTGGAGACAGCGCACACAATGTGGACAACCCTTTTGGTGCAGTGCAATATCAGCAAATGCCTCTTCTTTCTCCTAATCGGCCCATCCACGTCGTTGAAGGTCTCTTCCCGCAAAGCTCTACGTACTGTACATACCACAGAGATGAGAACCAGACCCAAGCGCTCGGAACGCTCGCTCTCAAGAGACCACAACGAGCGTGGCTCCCTGTTGGCAGCGTCGAGGCCTCGACTCCGCCCCTGGTCGATCTACTCGACACTGCCGAGTGCTATTGCCTCACCCGGGCCACCTTGGCCGATTTGTACATGAATGTGGGTCCTACTAGTACATCCGTCGCGGGTGCTCACTCTGGCCCAATGGTGAGGTGCGCTTAAGCCCATCCATCCATCGTAGCCAGCGAGATGCGCCGCAGCGCGTCATCGCTGTGAGGCCAGCTCACGGGAGACATTGCTGCTGATTCAACACTGTTGAAGCTCTCCGGCGTCCAGTGGCCAGTGGCGTGGAGCTGATCGCTTCTCTCGTTGCCGTGGCGTCCCGCTTGCGCCGCAATCATCGAACAGACCTCCTCTCGTCTGGTGTTTCTGTCACGACGAAGAGGAATGTGGACGTGATACAAAGTGATTTGTTGCCCTGGCTTGGCGACGGTCCTTCAACTCGGACTCCCGTCCTGGCTCTAATAGTCCCAGACATAGTCGTTGGAGTTCTGATCCGAGCCAGCCGACATTTGTTCACAGGCGACTCCGCTGAGCAACATCGGGCATCGACTGCATACAAACTACTGCGCGAGTACATTGCGTACGTTCAAGTACTGTATTGTACACGCATCTGCGTGGAACTCGTGTGGCACGCGTACAATATTCTGGAGCTTGAACGTACGCAAGACAGTACACGCATCTGCGTGGAACTCGTGTGGCACGCGTACAATATTCTGGAGCGTCTTCATCGTTCCAGAGAGTGGCGCTCGGGAGATCCCACCGAGAGCCAGACCAACCCTCGTCGGCGAAACCACCGAGCTGATCTCGGTGAGCAAGTACTGTACGGTACTGATCCCAGTGTTTTGAAGAGGAGACGAGGGGGGCGCGTCGAGACAAGAAGCCTTGATTGGCGCTGTGGGAATTCTTTCGCGCGCTTTGGACTTGGCCATGGGCAAGCGACCAACGGATAGAGTACGGTCAGACTTGAAGCCAAGTCGTGGTGGGGATCAACGCATTGATGATCACAGGTTCGATACGGCTCAAAGCGTCCAATGCACAACAGGGGTATCAGCTCCATCGTAGCCACGCACAACACGATCTCATTTCACATATCCAACAATCCCTCGTCCTCATTGAGGACGAAGGAGAGACTTATGACTCCTCATACTTGCACCCTCGCGGGAGCCTCACATGAACTGCGAAAAGAACGTCCACACAGCCTTCGGCATCCACGTCGCAGTGCTGTTCAGCATCAACGTCCCGTCCAGCGGCATCGCCGTGTGACCGTCGTCAAACACCGTCCACTCCACCGGGTGGCCGCTCGAGCACCCGGCGTACGCCGTGCGGATGTGGTTCAGGTCCCCTTCCTTCGGCTCCGGCGGCGGCGTCGACGGCACCACGCACTTGTTCGCCTTCACGAACGTGTCGCGCAGCGCGCGGCCCTTCTCGATCGGGATCACCGTGTCCCGAATGCCGTGCATGATCATGTACGCCACCGGCGGCACCGTCGTCGTCCCGTTGCCGTCGCCATTGCCACTGCCACTGCCACTCCCGCCCTCGCACCCGCTGTACTCGCCGCCCGACAGCACCGACACCGCGCGGAACTGCGCGCCCAGCGAGCACGCCACCGAGTGCGTCATCGACGCGCCGTAGCTGAAACCCATCGCATACCGCTGCCGAGGGTCCACGCACAGTCGGCTCTCCACGGCCGCCAGGATCTGCCGCACGAACTCGATGTCCTCGCCGCCGTTGTTCTTCCACGCGTTCTCGAGTCCCTGCGGCGCGATCAGAATCGTCGTCTCGTTCTGGTGGAGCAACATGCCGTAGTAGAAGAACTTGTTCGCCACGTCCGCCATCGTGCCGCCGTGCCAGTGGAACGCGAGCAGCAGGCGGTAGGGCTTGTTGGCGTTGTAGGTGGACGGCACGCGCACGGTGTACGTGCGCTCGGAGCCGTTGACCGTGACGTTGAAGACGCCGCTCGCGAGCGGCGTGACACCCGACGCGCATCCGCTGCTGAGCGTCTGCTTTGGATTCTGTGTGGCGGAGGTCGGCGTGAGGTCCACGCGGCATTTCTTGGAGCTCTTGGCGTCGGCGGGCGCCGCGCTCAGCAGCAGTGCAAGCGCGACGAGCAAGAGCGCGACGCCAAGCGCGTGATGTCGGCAGCGCGCCATTGTACAGAGGTCGATTGGCGGTGGAGATCGACTGGCAGTTCGCTTGTAAAAGTCGTTGTGGTGGATGCACGCAGTCTTGAGCTGGCCAGTAGCGACGGGAATTCGCAGCGAAGGAGACACGCCGAGATGAGTCGGGTGGACCGTGGGACGCGCCCAGCGCCATCTGGCTCGGTGGCGTTGAAGTGTGCAGCCGCTGGTCAGCTCACGCACTTCCTGCTGTGGTTTGTGTGTCTGCTCTGTGCCTTGACCGATTGGCTTTTTGTGAGGCCATTAATACTCGATGTCGTGAGCGCAATGCATTGCGTTTGACCTGGGGCCGCGGTTCTCAGCGCCCCTTTCGCGGAACTCGTCGATCCGCGCTACCTGGGCGGAGCGAGGGCTACCGTATCAGGGGGCGGGTGGGCTGTTCTGGGTGGCAGCTACTGTTGGGAGATGCGCTCAATTTGAGAGTCTCAAGTTGAGACGCATGTTTGCTTGAAAGCAGCCCTTTAGAGCTCCAAGAGCCAGCGTGGGCCATCAGGATGACCAAGAAGATTTCCTCCGCGGCTCGTTTCTGCGGGGAATCTCAGGTTTCGAAAGCCGCCTCTTGTGGGACGCTGGCCTGGCTCTTTCGGGCCGGCCCGTGACGTCGCGTCCTGCAGTGCGGACTCCGCACCTTGCTTGCAGACTGCATAATAATGTCGTCACCAGCACGGTCTCCGATGGATTCGAAGCCACTCAAAGCGGTACTAATACTGTATTTAGCGAAACAACAAACGGTACTCCTTGCCTGGGCACCTAAGCAAACTGCGTGAAGAAGCTCCAGGTCTCGGCCGGCGCCCACGTGCGCGCGCCCTTGTCGGCGGGTGAGAACGTGTGGCCGCCGTCGAACGGGAGGTAGACGACCGGGTGGCCTGCCGAGCATCCCGCGTACGCCGTCTTGGTGTGCGTGCCCGAGCCAGCGGCCGGCTCCGTCGCGGTCTGCGCCGTGCAGCCGTTGGTCTTGACCATCTTGTCGCGCATGCTGCGCGCCTGCGAGATGTCGATGGTGGTGTCGCTCACGCCGTGCGCGATCATGTACGCGATGGGCGCGGCAGTGCCACTGCAGCCGCTGAACTGGCCGCCCGAGAGCACGGCCACGGCGCGGAAGTCGGCGCCGCGCGAGCACGCGACCGTGTGGGTCATCGAGCCGCCGTAGCTGAAGCCCGTGGCGAAGCGCAGCTTCTGGTTCACGCACAGCCCGGCCTCGATGGTCTTGACCAGGTAGTCCACGAACGCGAGATCCTCGCCGCCCGAGTTGGGCCAGGCGTTGTTGAGGCCCTGCGGCGCCACGAAGATCGTGGACTCGGCCGCGAGGCTCTGGAGCCCGTAGTAGCCGCCGAAGCCCGCGACGTTCTGCATCGTGCCGCCGAGCCAGTGGAACGCGAGCACGAAGCGGTAGGCCTTGGACGCGTCGTAGTTGTTCGGCACGCGCACCGTGTACTGGCGCTCCTTGCCGTTGATCGTGGCCGTGTACGTGCCGCTCTTGATGGTCGCCGCCTTGTCGCAGCCGGCCGACTTGGTTACGGCGGCAGCGTCCGCGGTGGAGTTCGCAGCTGCGGGCTTGGTCGTGGCCGGGGCGACCGTGGTCGGGGCCGGGACGGGAGCCGGCGCGGTCGTCGTGGTCGGCGCCGGCACGTCCGCGTCGGGTGCCGCGGTCTCAGCACTCGGGGCCGTCGTGGCCGGGGCCGGGACTGGGGCCGGAGCGGGTGTCACGACCGGGGCGATCGGCGCCGTGGTCGGCGCGGCGGTCGCCGGGCGCAGGAGCGAGGACCAGTCGACGTTCTTGAACCAGTCGCCAAAGTTGATGTCGCGCAGGTCGAACGGCTGCGCCTGGTCGCGCAGCGAGCGCTGCGGGGACGTGGCGATGGCGGCAGCGGCGCTGCTGCTGGTGGCGGCGAGCGTCGCGACGAGTGCGGTCAGGACGGCGGCGGTCTTCATGCTGTGCGTCTGACGGGGCTGGTTTCCGGTGGCGCGCTGGATGGCAAGTTGGAGAATGAGGCAGGAGTGGCCGCACGCACCGAAGCGATCTCTGTGCGCGTCCGAAGGTCGACGAGTCGTCCGCGAGGTCACACCTCATTCGCTGCCGCCAGGGTCGCGCCGTGTGGTCTCATTCGCGACGTCAGCTGTCGCGCTGGAAACGTGAATCTCCATTGGCGGCCACACATTCCGCCGCGACGTCTTCGGAGACCTTGACCGGCGTTGTGGTCCCGACGACGATTGTTGACGGCGATCAGTCACAAAGGCGGACACAGCTGGTGTCGCCGAACGCCAGTAACACTTTCGCACGGTGCGCACCAAGCGAGTCGTCTGGTCGGGCGGGTTTTGATGAAGATTGCGCGTGAAGCGGCGCGTCCACGTGAGCAAGGCCACAGGCAGTACACTACCAAGTCATTTTAACCAACCACGTACTCGTGAACAGTGATTATGACCAATCATCGAGCTCTCATGGATTTGCACCATGCAGCAACACGAGAAGGTACTGTATCAAGATTAAGTTCGAAGATCATGCGCTCCGGCCGCGCCTCGCGAGCGGCGCTCGGGGCGCTCTCCAGGCCGCGACGGGTCGATTCTGGGCTTCTTCGCGGCGTTCGACGTGTACAGCGGCGGCAGTGCGACACCTAGTGACGAGAACGTCACAACCACCAACAATCCGCCGGCGGAAGTGCTATCAGCTACCTCTTCTCGAGCGCTCAAGCCCTCCTGCTTCGGGAACTGCGCGAGGTCATTGTGGTCAACTTCCCGGTCGTATTCTGATGGCCGCTGGGACCGCGGGACCTCCGCCGCGCCCGCCGTACGGCGGCGGCGGATGTGCAGGCGGTCGGGGAGGAACCGTCGCGGTCTACACAGCCGGCTGCGGTCGTCCGCGCGCGCCAGACGCTCGCATGCCGCTCCAAGTCGGATCAAGTCTGGACTGGAGAGCAGCCCTCGCCGCGGCATGTCCGGCGGGCGTTGCGCGCCGGCGCACACGCGGCTGGGCTCAGGGCGCGTGGAGCTAAAGAGCAGCTGTGGCAAGAGGATGACACGGTCATCGGCATGTCACGTGTGTCTGTCGACTGGAAGCTGACGTTGAAGGGCCCCAGGCTCTCTCCTCAAGATACCGTTCTGGCACAAGCTGCGCCTCCACCAGCTATACTCTAGGCCCTCCTGACTGGGAGACTTCCTGTGCCGACATGGCGTGTACGGCCACCGACTAGGGCTCCACGGGCCACGTCTCCTGGAGGTGTCCCGCTAGCGACGCTCTGAGGAAGCCGTCCTGCGCCGCTGGGGGCGGCCGTCTGCGGGAGAAACCGACCTCCAGGCTGAGATCATCGGATGCTGCTCCCCGCCGACCGACGGGAACTGGCACGCCGTGGTGGCCGCACACCCTGACTTTCAGCAGTGAGACGCTGGTGCCCTCCCGGCACGCCTGGACTACTAGCTCGATTTGGCATGGGCACACTTGGCTCTCTGGGCCGACGTACGCACTGCCGCTTTTAGTGGAAATCGGTTTACACTGAGAGCTAAAAAATGATGGATTCGTAGTTGCATGAATGGTGGACTTGTCGCCAAATTACATCAGTTCACGTAGATTGCATTCTTGCCGCAGGAATCGTGCGCTTACTTGTACTGCCGCATGACCTGGTGCACGCGGTGAAGCACCTGCGCCGTGGTCGGACGTTGCGACGGGTCCAAACTCACACACTCGCGACCCAACTGGACGAGTTCCGGATCCGCACGGTCGGTGAAGCCCACACTGATACGACCGAGCATCACCTGCTGCAATATCGCAGCCTCGGGCAGCTTCTGGCCACTCTCTGTCACCTTGGCGTGGAAGTACGGCAGCTGATGCGTGTCCAACTCCGAGAGCACCACACCGAACGAGAAAATGTCGGCCTTCTCGTCGTAGCGAGCGCCCATCATCACCTCGGGCGCCATCCACAACGACGAGCCGACGCCTGCGGTCATCGTTGAGTCGGCGCGTTCACGCGAGATACCAAAGTCCGTCAGCTTGGCATCAAAGTTCGCATCCAACAACACATTCTTGGACTTGAGATCACGGTGCACGACGATAGGTTGCAGCGAGTGCAAGTACACGAGTGCGTGGGCAACGTGCAGAGCGATCTTCACCTTGTCCGCATCGAAGCCAGTTGGACGGTGTTCAGGTCCCGGTGCGTCCCAACGACCGAGCACCGAGCGCAGGTCTCCGTTCTCCATAAACTCGACCACCATACACGCATCACTGAGCGAGTTCCAGGCCACGCCGATAAACTTGACAATCCGCTCATGCTCGAGCGACGACATCAGCTTGACTTCACTGAGGAAGCCATCGATCTGCGCGAGGTCCTTGCGCCGCTCTGGGAGGAGACTCTTGATCGCGACGGTCTCGCCACGGCATGTCCCGCGGTGCACTTCACCAAACCCGCCACGGCTGAGCAACGTGCCGACAAAGATCGAGTCGAACGGAATGCGGACAGCGATGATTGCGGGGTCGTCCCACTTGCCCGTCTCGGTGGAGCGTGTGCTCGAGTTGGTACCGAGGCTGACGTTGCCGTTGGCCGTCGAGATGGTCGTCGCGACCGTGGAGATACCACTCGGTCGAGCATCTGTGCTCTTGTTGCCGTACGGCGGCGTCGCATGCATGGGCTGGAAAGCCACGGGTGAGCGCATGGCGTTCATGGGGTCCTCAGACTGATACTGCACCTGCTTAGCAGCGCGCTTGCGTTTCCACACGAAGACGCCGACTATCAGCACCACCACCACGACACCCGCGGCGATGCCAACGATCAGACCAGTGTTGCTCGACGAGGACGACTTGCTCCCTGCAAATAATAACACATCGTCAGCGACCAACGAATGCCACAGCCAAAACACTAGCCCGTCGTACCCGCTCCCGATGCAAGAATGATCGGACACTGGGTCTTAAGCACCCACTTGTAGTGGTCGGCGAGCGTGACCTTGTCGGGACCCTTCATGACCGAACAGGACGGGATCGTCGGGTCATCTACGGCCGCGCACTTGCAGATCTCGCCGTACTGCGCGTCGGTCGGGTTGGCCGTGCCGCCCCAGTTGTACGACGTACTTCCGAGGCAGCTCGACGCCGCCTTGATCGCCGACGTGAGCGTGCCGATCTGCAGCGTCGTGCACAGATCCGTCACCGACGAGTTGGCGCCGCCGACCAACGCTGCGACCTCGGTGACCGCCGGCTTGGGCTTGCCGCCAAACGAGTCGCACTTGTACACGTAGTCAAAGTGTTCCCGAACCGAGACATTGTACACGGCCTTCATCCACGAACACTTGGGCACTTGGAACGGCGCGACCGAGCACTTGCAGATCTCGGCGCGCTGTGTGTTGGTCGGGTCCACATCGCCGCCCCAGTCGTAGGTGCTAGAGGCCGTGCAGCCGTTGGACGCGGCATTGAGGTTATCCACAAACTGCTTGGTGCCGGCTGGCGAGCACTTGTTGTAGATGCCGTAGACGGGCTTGGTGTCCTGTGCGGAGACCTTCGCGGCTGCGAGCGCTGCGAGCGCGAGCAGGAGACGCATCGTTAGCGAGAGAATACGGCGTCGGCTGTGGAGACGCAGAAGCTGAAGTGGCGCTTGGGGTCTCTCCCAAGTGGGGAGGGAAATCCACTCACCACCCACAAGGGCCCCTCCGGAACTTCTGGCGTACCGGAAGGGCCTTCCCGGTGGGTGGTTCGTGGAACTTCCAGTGGATTCCACTGTGGAAGGGGCCTTGTCGCGGTTCAGCAGCTGCTCGTTTCTTCATTCCAAAGTTTTCCGCCTGTGGCCAGAAAGGCCCCCAACATTCATATAAAAATCCTGAGATCTCTCAGACGGGACGTCGGATCCAAAACGCGGTGGGGTCTGATTGTGGAGCGGTTGGTGGGTGGTGCACCGTCGTCTCTACTCAGCAAAGGCTCCGATGGGATCTTTTCCACAGCGTCGGCTCGTGGTCTCACAACAATACGGTATCGAGCCAACAGGAATGGCTCCGTCATGGTGACGAAAGGATCACCTTTTGATGATAACCACGGCGTGGGGGGCTGGAGACGTTGCGACAATCGTCTGTTCGTCGGAGGTTTACCCATCTCACCGTGTTTTGGCATATCAAAATTTACCAAGCTCACCGTGTTTTGGCATCTCAAAATATTAGACACCCATGCGTCATCCATTGCACGAGCTCCACGAACGCGTGGCTACACCATCGCGGTTAGGGATCTCGTGTCATAACATCCTGTTTTGATGATGTACAGTCAACCCCGTACAATGTGACACCCAAGTAAAATTATAAACTGTTAGAGTTTCTCGGGTGAGGTGCAAACATGTGGACTCTTTGTTTCATTTTGGGTTTGTGCATCTCTTCTAACCTTGGAGACTGGATGAGTACCACGGTGTCACGTTGTACAGGGTTGACTGTATTAGGGCAACCAATCCGCGAGTCAACCAGACGAAAACACCAATTGCTGGGCATTTTTCAAACGAAAAGGGGAACCCGGTGTGGAAATCCGTACTTCACGTGACCCGATAGAGCAGAACAAGGCGAGTACGATTAGCCTATTTGCGGGGCCGTCAGAGGCCTGCATCATGAGAAATCGAATTTAGAGTACGCCACCTCCTCCCCTTCATTTTATTCAAATCACGACTGGGGTTGAGAAAGGTGTTCTGATTGGACGTTTAAGCTTTAAAAACCGTTTTACGTGACATGCCAAAGCATTTTACACATTTATTTGTCTTCCTGTGAGCGCAATTGGCTAAAATTGATGAATCTGCGAGATGCAAAAATTCTGATAGGATGAAACAAGCACGATTCCGCAAGAATTTTGCCAAAATTTTGTTCGTAAGAGAAAATATAATTTTGCCAATGTGGTATAGCGGGTTCAAAAAGAACGCGCTTCCCGACAACAACGCCGCTATCCGCCACACAGAGCCGCTTGAGGGTGTGTCTTGGAGTCGCAGCGCCTAGTTCGTTTAGTCTTTCTCGCTCAGACCTTCGTGCTCGTGGATCCTGCGCTTGCAAGGCGCAGAGAGATCAGATCCGGAGGAACCGGGGAGGGGGATGCGGCGCACGTACGTGGTACGTCGCCCGTGAGCTTCCACCTATCAATAGACAGGGAGCTAGCTCGACCTCAATCGCAGCGCGCGTTCAGCAGCGACTCAGCGAGAGGTGAGTACTTCTTCGCACTCGACCGCAGCGCGCGTACAGCAGCGACTCAGCGGGAGTGGTGACTTGACCGCCAGACGCTCGCGAGAGCGACTGCGCGGGTTGGACTGGTGTTGTCCGCCTTGATCCACCAGGATCCGCCGGGATCCGTGGGATTCGTCTTGGTCTTGGGGATCCGCGCCGCGAGGCTGGATCCGCTCCTTGTTCTTGAGTCTGAGTCCGCGAGGACCAAACTGTGCCTTGCCGGGTTGCCTTTACCACGCTTCACTACCGCAGGGGGTGGATCCACGGAACTTTAACGTGAGCTACTGTCACTCGCCGGGGTTGAGGGGTTGAAACTGCGCGCGGGGTCGAGCACCGTTCAACCGCGTCCGTATGCACGCGGGGCACGTCGATCCACGCCCTCGGTCTTCGCCGCGTGTCAGGAGACTTGAGCAGACGGAGGGAAAATCGCAACTTGTTTGTTCCAGGGCCAGTCCCCTGATTGGGTCCTAATTTAGTGCGCACCACACTAGGACAGGATCCAGGCTAGGATCTGCCCACAGCAGGTGTAGAACACAACACTATAGGACCGATCAGAGGGTCCGAGTCCCCCACACCACTATCCCTAATCTCGCTACCGTGCGGGACACATCCCGTCCCTTATCCTACCCTACAAGGAATTCAATATCCCTAACTATCCCTCATTCGACTCTTTCTACGGGACTGGATCCCTTGTCTTGGTGTTCTTGTTGGATCCGCTTCACCACATCCGCCCCTCGAGGTTGGAGAGTCTGCATAACAGGCATTCCGATCTCGACTCGTTGACCCCCGCCTCTATCGCCTGATGATGACGACGCCTCCCACCAACGCCGTCCCCGAACAGTCAACGCCCCCTGCCTTATGCGCCGTGTGCCGAGAGTGCGCGCTGGAGAACCCCGTGTCTGGTAGCAGCGTGATCCAGCCGGCGGCTGCGCTTGAACAGCGCTTGGCAGCGATGGTGGAGCACGCGTCGGATCTCCACACATCTACGTTACACTCGGATCCGCGATCGCCGCGTACTTTGTCTTCAGGGGAAGCTTCAGGAAGTGACGCCGCGCCGTCGCGGCGTTTGAATCCGCGGTTGTTGGAGGAGCGCGTGGCGATGGCCCATGAGGATCTCCTGGCCTTCGCGATCCGTCAACGAGACGCGCTTGATGCAACCCGCGCAGAAGCCGAGGCACAACGCGAATACTCCATCGCGCTCGAAGAGGCTGTCATCCATCAGGAGGCACGGATCCGGATCCTCACCTCCAGATCCCAGAAGCTCGCTATCGCTCACGAAGATGCTCGCATCGATCGTGACTCCCTCGTCGGGGTCTTGCTTCGACACTCGAGTCAGTATCGCGCACGGCGTGCGGCACGTCCAGACCGTCCGATTCTCGTCTCGTCAGCCCTCGATCCCGCAACATTGCCAGGCAACGATGCATCTGGTGCGGATCCAAGCGTGTCTCGTTGGCGTGTAGACGCCTCGCCGCTCCAGAACGCCGGATCTGCCGATGAGTCGTCGCCGCGGGCGTCCGACAAAATCGTCCGCGCGTTGGAAGCCGCCACGAGCGCAATCTCAGCGGTTATCTCACTTGTAGCAGGGCGGGAGCCGGCGATTCTACACGAGATCCCGGACAGTGCAGAGAGAGTGACCGCGGTCCAGGATCCGCGCTCTCCTCAAAGACCGAGGGGCCGAGCTCGACGAGCGCCTGCGTCTTCAGCCGAGAGTGAGCGTGATCGAGCCGCTTCTGCTCTGAGGGTCGGCGATCCAGCACTTCCGCTTGGGCCAAGTGACGGCGGAGTACTCGGATCCTTGGTGTGCGTGCCGAGGGGCGACGGATCTCGTCGTGTCAATGGCAATCCAGGGTCACCCACAGCCGCTTGAGCGCCGAAGCGTCGTCGTATCGAGCCTTTCGATCCCGCGATGTATGCCGATGTTTTTGGTCCTGGACAGACCGACGACGTGGATTCCTCCGTTCTCCACCCGAGCCCAAGCGAACAAGGTAGCACTCAATCCGCGTCAGTAGACAGCGAGATTTTCGACATTGCACACGCAGACACTCCTGACACATCCTCCATTCATAGTGTGGAAAGCCGGACAGCGCTCCTCCGAACGGTGGAGGACGGCGCCAGATCTTTGACCCTGCAGCCACGGTCGCAGTCCACCGCGTCAGTGACGGATCCGAGCCCGAGCAAAAGCCGTGAGACCAGCGCCGTGTCGGTCGGTACCGTGAAACCCGTAGTTGCACGTAAATGCGCCCGTGAGACCCGTTCCGTTGGCGGCGTGGACACGTATGCGGCGCTCCCCGTATCGACGGGGGATAGCCTCGAGCTCTCGCCCGGCCAGCCGCAACCGCACCTCGTCCGGACCTCCGACGTCGCTACTACAACTACCGGCTACGGATCGCTCACGCCTCTCACTTTCCTTGCAGTCGTGGGGGAGATGCAGGCAAGCATCCGCGACGAACGCTACTGGGCCACTCTCGCGTACGTTCACATGGTGACCGCCTCGAATCTCAGTCCAGATGTCGTCGATCACAGCCCGCTTGTTGCTCTTCAACCACACCGTCTACACCTCTACCCACAAGCATCCGATGCCCTCGTATCCGAGCGCGTCACTGTGCGGTCGTACGACGCTGTCCGCCGCCTGCTAGCAGAAGTTGAGGGTGCTGCGCCGTGGCAATCGATCATCGACAACTGGCCGGATCCGCTGTCGTATAATCCCGAAGATCAGCGTCTGCAGTCGCTGCATGCCGCGATGATCGCGTGGGTTCGG
>JAMFLL010001302.1:0-17678 GCA_027475725.1 Pythium rhizo-oryzae | reverse complement strand
CGAGCAGGTCGTTGAGCGGGCTGGAGATGTTGAAGAGCGAGCTGCCCTTGGACCAGACGCTGTTGTCGTCGGCCATGGACGCGAAGAGCGACATGGTGGCGAAGGAGGTCGTTTCCGCGTTCTCGCGCTTCTGGGCTGTGGTTTCCCCTCGGGTTTCCACGGCCGAGTCGCCGGTCCACAGGATCACAAGGGGAAACTTCACACAACAGAGGGGAGGGGGCTCCCCCCCACGTGGTCGCGCCAGCAGCGTTCCGTCGATAAAAGAGGCGTTTGCGACCCAGAGTTGATTTATTGTTGGCGAAGTCCGCAACACGGAAATGAAGTGAGGCGGACGCTGCCCCCGAGTGGCGGGTGGGTTTTTTTTCTCGGGGTTCAACACAGCAGACAGTGGGGACTTTTGGGACACAACAACAGAGAAACAGCGCAACAAAGGGGACCGCTCGGAAAAAGGGGTAGGGGAGAGCCAACCTTGTTGCGGATTTCTGATTGGCCCGTTCGACTGTCGGGGTCGACGCTGTCACGATGGCATTGGAACGCGGGAGTATAGGATAGTGACAATGGATCGTGGCCGCAAGATGGAAATGGCGCCGGTGCTCATGGTGGTTATGTGGTGGTTATGTCGCGCCTCGCGGCGTGCGCCGTCCATTCCACTTAGACGTCCGGGTCCTCGGCGCGCACGACCGTGGCGCTCGTCGTCGTCATGGCCGCGGCGTCGCTTGTGGCGTCCGAGCGCGCGACCAGCGAGCTCGCGGCGCGCGCGGCCGACCCACCACGCGTGGGCGCCACCACGCTGCCGCCGGCGCCGAGCAGCGACTCCTGCGCGCGCGACGCCGTCTTGCTGTTGGTGGTCATCACGGCCGTGTCGTCGTCGCGCGTCGACACGGCGACCAGCCGGTTCTTCGATCGCGCAGAGCCCAACACCATCGCGTCCGGCACGATCGACGCGTCGAGCGCGTCGCCTGTCGTGGCTCGAAGCTGGTGCTTCGTGTCGATACTACTGGTGGCGACCGCCGCCGGCAACTCGGCGGCTTTAGTCGTGGTGCACGTGAGGTAAAAGCTGAGCCATCGTGACGAGATCAATGGATGCGTTTCGCGTACCGTAGGCGTGCGCGAACAGGAGCGCAGCGAAGAGGAAGAGCGGCGTCGCCGTGGCCTGCATGTGTGTCTCTGTCTTGGGGTCACCGGCTGAGGAGGAGGCAAAACGGGTAGTGAGCGCAGTGAGAAGCCTTGCATACAGCCAGCAAGGTGAGAGCGAGAGGAACGGTCCTCGGAAATCGATTGGAAACGTGCAACTTTGGCGTCAAGAGGTGGGAGAGTCCGTTTCCGCGCGCATTCGCCGTGAGGCCACGGAGAAAAGAGGGGAAAGGAACCAACGTTTGATGGGTATAAGCTACAGCTACAGCTGCTGAAGTTTGGACAGAAGCCGGGCGAGCTGGTGCTGCTGCGCGTTCTCGACGAGGGTGAGCTGGGGCACTAGCGAGGCGCGTTGCTGTCGGGCGTCGGGCTCCGCAGCGACTCTGATGGCCGGCGGCTGCGGTAGTTGGGACAGCGATGGACACTGTGGCCAGCACAGGAAGCCCGCGCGCACCTCCTCGATCTGTGTGACGATCTCCACGAACGCGGCCTCGTCGATCTCTACTTTGTCGGCGCCGGTCGAGTAGAACCGGAAGATCTCGCGTAAGAGCGATTCGTGCTGGTAGAAAAACATGGGCCCAAAGAGCGCGCTTACAGCGCTGCGAAAGCCCGCGTCAAAATCCATGACGTGCCGTCGGATGTGGTGCGCCGGCTTGAAGATGCGCAGCCCCCATTTGTTGAACGCCTCCACGACGGCGACGCGGCCCGTCGCGGCGTGTTGGGTCTTGTTGTACTTGACGATGGACGCGCGACCCGGCATGAGTGGGAAGAGCCGCCACTGATTCCGCAGTGTGCGGCACGCACGGTGGCATACGTGATTGACGAGCCGGATCTGCACAGCATCAGCGTAGGACAAGTACGAGATCGTCTCCAGTAGCGTCGTCCACGGCCACAGCGCGAGCTTGCCCGTCGGGACGTTCTCGGCCGGCGGCACAACGACGAACTTGTGGTTGCTCGGCTGCTCTGGTTGTGGTGGTTGAGCAGCCATGGCGCCAGTCACTGGCAATGAATTCGTGTTTCGCACAGCCACCAGCAGCGAGTTACGGACGCTGCACAGCGCGACAGGGCTCCACTGCGGACGTTGAGGCACCGAGAAGACATGCAGACAACTACCGGCGTCGTTGAATACCAAGATCTCCTGCCGCACCGCATCACACACGAAGACGTCGCCGTTGCCACTGGCCAGCACGTCGCACGGCATCTCAAAGATGGAGCGGAGAGTCGACGCGACGATCGGCACGCCGTTTGCGTCGTACTGGAGTGTCGAGGGCGCGCTGTTCGCACCAGCGCGGCTGCGCGTGCTACCCCACATCGCGAGCCATATCCCTTTGGCACTAAACCGCTGAATGCGCTTGTTGCCACCGTCGCACACAAACAGATCCCCATTGCGCGCGATATCAATGGCGCATGGAAACGACAACTCGCCTCGACGTCCGCCCTGACGACCAATGATGAGCACGAGCCCGCCGGTCGTGGTCATCACCTGGATGCGGTGGTTTTCGTTGTCGACAACCGCAACGTGGCCCAACGCCGTGAACTTGAGGTCAATCACACCACGGAACTCACCGCGGTTCGGGCCAGTCTTGCCGAAGTAGTGGAGCGCATTGCCGCTTCCGGTGAAGAAAGCCACGCGATTAAGCTTGTAGTCGGCGACGGCGATCTCGCCACGCGAGTTCACGTCCACTGCGACTGGGCACTGGAATTTGCCGGCACCAGTGCCACGTTCGCCGATGTGGCCCCGAGGGATGACGCGAATCTCGGCATCGCTGCGGATCTCCACGTCAAATGTGTGCACGAGGCACGCGAGCGGGTCGCACACGAGTAGGATTCGCGTCGAGGCGTTGTAGCAGCAGCCACGGAACGACGCGTGGAACGGAAACAGCGGCGAGTGTGGGTTGAGTTCGTTCTCGAGTACTTCCGTTAAGGTGGCCGGGGTATCATCCAGGGCAGCGTACTTCCGGCCCGCGATCGGCGCGACGCGCAGTTCGAGCCGGGAACTTGCCATAATCGTGTTAACCGTCACCGTGAATAAATAGGTTATCGTGGAGATGCTGCGGCCGCGAATACACTAATGAATAATTCCTCTTGCATGTATGTCTCTCATGCTCAGACTGCACCTTCATGTAGTCACCAATCGTTCATGTTGGGCGACATGATAGGCGATAAGTGCGATGATGCAGCTGACACACAGCCCGATGTTGACGCAGAAGAGCAACTCCCACGACGACAGAACGCTGGGGAGCAGCGGCATCGACATCCGCGCGATCGATGCCGTTGCACCGAACACGCCCATGAGTGTACCTTGCGGACGCGTACCGAACAGCTTTGAAAATGCCGGCACAACCACAGCTGACACGATTGGGGAGCCGACACTCCACACCAGGATCTCAGCACCCACGAATAAACGAAGCTTCGTGGTGCTGTCACGGGAACCGGACATGAACAGCCTGTCCAGCGCGACAAGGAGGCCGTTGCCAGTCAGGAGCGTCGTGAATCCGAACAGCAGAAGGCTTGTTTCCGAGATGCGGTTTCCATACATGTGGACACCACTGTACGAGATGAGCCCGAGGAGCCCAGCCATCAAGTAGAAGTGAGACGCTCGATCTACAACGTCTGACGCGTCTGCTGACAGAGGCATCGACCTGGTGGTGGAGAGCGGCGTCAAGCCCGTATCGAACACCATCGCATGACCCCAAAGCGTTCCGTTGACCGTCTTGGCGTACAATGGGACGTTGATGGTTTCAAAAACGGACAGCATGCCCCGGGCGTTGAAGTTGAGAAAGAGGAAGATGAGCACACCGCCCAACATTGCTCGATCCGAAGCCGGCGAACGACGTTCCGTTGCAGGTTCACGCTCGCGAGAACCGAGATTTGAGGGTGATGGCTTTATGGGCTTGGGCGCGTCATATCTTTGCACCGAGTTGTCGTACACGCCTGCGACGAACGCGAGAGTCGCGAGATTCAGGGCCACGAGGATGAACCCAGGCGCTGTGAAACGATTGAAGTGAACATACTCCGAACCGAAAACTGCCACGTCGATATCACCGAAGATACCGCCGAGACCTGGCGTCAACGCATATGCGAGGAAAACGACGGTTGCGAGCATCGTGAAGTACGAGACCCTTTGGTCGATTCGCGTGAGCGCCGCGATGTTGGCTCTACAAACGCTGCGGTTGCCGGCGCCAAAGCCGACCAGAAAGCGGCTCACAGCGAGGAGAACTTTGCTGTGCACAAGAGGCGAGTACGGTAGCACATACAATGCGTTTCCGGTGGCCGCGACCGCGCCACTGATGTAGTACAGCGTCTTGAAGGAGATTCGATCGCTTAGAGCGCCGAGCACAAGTGAGGACACAAAGCGGCCAGCGCTGAAGAGCGCCGTGAGCAAGCCCGTGAACGCGAGATCTCCCCCAAGGTGCTTGGAATACAAGAATAGCGTCGGCAAGACCAATCCGCGCGCGGACTCGGCGGCGAATTCGACCGCTACAACGATCAGTACGTGCGCGTACCACCGGCGCGTACGCGAGCTGGTGGGCTCCATGGACGCGTCGTCTTGGATCTCAGGGTCGTGTCCTCTGCTCGCCGAGGCCCAGTACCACTTGGGCGCGCCGAACAATAGAAACGGCTATGTGGAGTCGGATCGCGAGCGATGCTGCCAGGCGTCTATGAGTGCTCGCTCGTTGGCGTGCCTTGGAGATGAAGAAGGAATGGTCTTCTGGCCGATCGTTGGACAGCTCACACAGCTCACGTTGCTCACACGTCGCATAACACGCCAACGAAAATGTTCACCAATCACATCGCTTATCTTCCTTTTATGATCCAATCATAGCTAATCACATATATTCGACCAATCAAACGATAGAAAGTCCAGCAGCTCCATGCCCAAGAGCGATTGCGCCATGATCTCGAGCAGGTGTGCGCCATGCACCGCTCGCGGTTGGTCGGTTCCGGCACCGCACGCGCTCCCATTCGCCGTCTAATCTTCTGAGTTCCTAGTGGCCATGGACTGCACGTCGCCGTCCACGCTGATCGGCTCGTCGTGGGGCGTGCCCGCGGTCCCGGCGCTCTCGCTCGACGGCGAGGGCGCCGCAGCGCCGCGCGCCGACCTGGACCACCGCACGGGCACGCGCAACATCTACAAGTTCGGCGGCACGTCCGTGGGCAGCCCGCCGCGGCTGTGTGGGCTGGTGCGCATCGTGCGCGAGGAGCGCGCGCGCATCCACGCGGCCGTGGTGTCGGCGATGGGCGACACCACCGATTACTTGCTGGACGCTGTCGACGCTGCGGCCCGCGGCGACGACCAGGCCGCGATGAAGGTCGTCGACGGGCTCGTCGCACTCTCGATCGAGAACGCGCACGAGACGCAGCGGCTCATTCAGAAGGAAACGGGTGCGAGCGGCGAGGTGGAGGACATGACCAAGCTCATCGTGGACTTCTTCAAGCCGCTGCGGGAGCTGCTGTTCGGAATCTGCTTGCTGCAGGAGAAGACCAGCGCTGCGCTTGACACAGTGCTGTCTTTCGGCGAGCGTATGAGCGCGCAAATTGTCGCGGTACGACGTTTAAAATGATGGGATCTTGTTGCGCACGGCATGAATTCTAACTTTTGTGAGCTGTTGCTTGATGTACAGCGCCTTCTGACAAACGCCGGAGTCGACGCCTTCTACGTCGATGCACGTGACTGGGTCACCACGGACGATTCCTTCGGGTGCGCCAAAGTGTTCTTTGACGAGTCGAAGAGCAAGCTTCAGCAGCTTGCATCCCAGTGGGGGGACCGCCTACCCGTGATCACGGGCTTCATCGGCAAGGCCCGCAACGGCCGCACCACGACGCTCGGCCGCAACGGCTCGGACTACACGGCAACGCTCGTCGGTGCGGCGCTGCAGGCCGACTATGTCGTCATCAACACGGACATTTCAGGGGTGATGACGGCGGACCCGCGCATTGTGGACCGTGCTGTGGCGCTGTCGCACCTCAACCACCACGAGGCGCTCGAGCTCGCCGTGTACGGCACGCGTATGTTCCACGCACGGACGATGGTGCCGCTCATCCACGGCGGCGTCACGATGCTCATCCGCAACACGATGGACCCAAACGGCCACGGCACGTATATCAGCGGCGCCGACAACACTGGGAAGCCTGAGACCTGCACGACGTCGCTTGAGAATCTCGCGATCCTCGAAGTGCGCACGCGCATTCTCCAGGACGGAAGCCAGAACGCTCAGGAGAACATTGGCGCGCGGATCACCAAAGTGCTCGAGGACCAGAAGATCCCCGTATGGCTGTCGATCCGTGGTGCTCACGGGCAGGCGATTAGTGTTGTCATCCCCGTCGCGATGCTGTCGACTGCGGCAGCCGCTATCAACGTTGAGCTGCAAACCGAGCTAGAGAACGAGGAAGTTGACCCCGTGAACGCGCAGTCGCCCGTGACGATGCTTTCAATTGTGGCAGAGGATTTTTCCAAGGTCCCGTTCAACCAGACCAAGTTTTTCGCGGCGCTCGCGGATGCCAACATCGAAGTGCTAGCTGTGGGTCAGGGCACCAGCACGCGCTCGCTGAGCTGTGTGATCCATGGGCGCGATACAAAGGTCGCCGTGCGACGAGTCCACGACGCGTTCAACGTGGACTACCTCGTAAGCAACGTCGTCTTGTTGGGCTGCAACCACGTACGTTCTCCTCCTCCGCTTCGTTTTGGGGTGTGGGGAGAAATGAGTTCTTAACACTTTCTGTGATATGACAAACAGATTACACTGGAGGTGCTCCAGCAGCTGCAGAAGCAGGTCGACTTGTATCGCCACCACCACAAGGTCGTCGTACGCGTTGTGGGCTTCGGCTCCCGCAGCTGCGGATTTCTGTACAAGCCCGAGGGATTCACGTGGGATGAGCTCGCGCAGACCATCACCAGTGGCATCAGCACCGAACGGGTCTTCTCCGAGATCCCTTCTGTGTCCAGCGACGGCAAGCCCTACGGTGGCGCCCCGTCGAATGAGCAGCTCGACGCGATCCAGGAGTTGCCGATTCCGATCCTCATCGACTGCTCCGGCCAGGTCACGACGCAGGAGCTTTACCTGCGCTGCATCGAACGCGGAATCCACGTCGTGGTGTCCAATGCGCGCGCCGTAAGCACGCTCCCGAAGACGCAGTCGCGTGAGAGCGTGGCGACCAACGCCACGCGCAAGAGCGGGCGCACGTTCCTCATGTACACCTCGACGATCGGCGCGTCCGTGCCCGTCATCGACACGCTCGGCAACATCCTGCGCACAGGTGACCGCGTCCAGCACATCTCGGCGTCGCTCAGCGGTTCGATGGGATTCGTCACCAACGAGGTCATGCGCGGCCAGAAGCTGTCCCAAGCCGTGCGCGGCGC
Organism: Pythium rhizo-oryzae; assembly: GCA_027475725.1. Taxonomy (NCBI): domain Eukaryota; phylum Oomycota; class Peronosporomycetes; order Pythiales; family Pythiaceae; genus Pythium; species Pythium rhizo-oryzae. The sequence goes on along the minus strand of JAMFLL010001302.1, from coordinate 10,183 downwards.
GCTGCTCCACGGGTTCTGCGAGCGCGACCCGCGCGAGGACCTCTCGGGCCGCGACATGGCCGCCAAGATCGTCGTGCTGGCGCGCGCGCTCGGCGCGCGGCTCGAGATGCGCGACATTGCCATCGAGCCGCTCGTGCCGGCGCATGTGCTCGACGCGATCGCGTGGTCGCGCACCATGTCCGTGGACGACATCGTCGACGGCATCCGCACCTACGACGATATCTTCCACCAAAAGTTCTACGAGAAGGCGGTGGCGAGCAAGACGCGACTGCGCTTCGTCGCGACCATCGACCTCGCGGCGTTCCCGCGGCTCTCGGCGCGCATCGCGCCGCAGCTCGTGGACGAGGACCACCCGGCGTTCTTCGCGACCCACGACGAGATCGCGTTCGGCTTCCTCGCGAACCAGTACCAGCCGCGCCCGCTCGTGCTCAAGGGCTCGGGCACGGGCGCCGCCGCGAGCGCCACGGGCGTGCTGCGCGACCTGCTCACGATCGTCAAGTCCCTCCACGGCCAGCGCCAGGTGTAGCCATCTTGAACGAGCGGCTCCGCCGACGTACTGTCGACCCTCCAATACTGCATATCTTCCTCTGGAGGAGAGTGTAGAAACCGGGCGGGCGGGTGTCGTGGGCGTCCAGCCGGCATCCGGATAATTCGCTGCCTCGACGGCCCCGCAAACACTGCGCAACCGTCGAGGAGCCGGATAACCCGCTTTCTTGGACGCCCCCCAACCCGATCCGGCCCGGCCACTTTCCCCAGGGTGTTCAACCTGCCTTTTAGAGCGTTTCATGCTTGAATAGAGGTTATTTCCTCACCGGACAGTGACCTTCGGTGATCATTCTCATTTTTTCCGGGGGAAACCTGCGCGGCAACCGGAGGAAGATGGTGACGTGGCGCGCGGCGGCGCTGGCGGCGGCGGCGCTGCTCTGCGCGGACGCGACGGCCGCCGACGACGCGCCGTTAGTGGACGGCGTCTTCCGCTACGGCTTCTCCGAGTGCGTGGACAACACGCGCACGCTGTTCTACTACACGGACGAGCAGCAAACGTGCTCGAGCGCCGCGGCGGCCAACGGCACGCTGCTCGCCAAGCGTACGTGGTCGAGTGTGGAACGGGAACAAATAGGGGCGTGTGTGGGAAGACTCATGTTGTGTGGATGCCACCAGCGCCCGTGCATGGGCTGCGATGCGACGTCGTGTGTGACAAGGGTTACTTCCTCGGCGCCAAGTGAGTGGATACGCCATCGAGTGGGAACGAACGGATGGAGAAGGGAGCGCTGAACGTATTGCTCTGTGCACGTTTAGCTTCTCGGGGACGACGCCCGTGTCGGGCTGTGAAAAGTGTCCGCGCGGCAAGTACTCGCTGGGCGGCGGCAAGCTCTTCTCGAAGCGCACAAAGGCCTGGTCCACGCCGCTGCCTATTGATGTACGTGCGATAAAGGCGCTCTTTTCCTCCTCAGGCGATCATCGTATGACGATCTTGATGGCGTGGGAATGTGTGTGTGCGTGATCAGATCCGAGCCGAGTGCATTACGCGTAACTTGTACACGAACGACTGGCAGAGCAACTGCAACCCGTGGAAGCCCACGAAGGACGGTGCGATGATCGAATCGGGCAGCAACAGCAACATCCTTGAGCGGTTCGAGGCTGGGCGGCTCTTTTCGTCGCTTCGCATCAGTGCGACGTTTGTACGCAACGGCAGCATCACGTTCCAATACCGTGTGAGCGCCGAGCCGCCGTACGACGGTCTCGTATTCGGCGTGGATGACCAAACCAAGCTGGAGATCGTGTCCCGAAGTGATGGCTGGAAAGAGGCGGTATACGATGTCCCCGCTGGCGCGCACACATTTGTGTGGGATTACACGAAGGACTTCAACGGCGACGAGGGGGAGGACAAGGCCTACATCAAGGTCATTGAGCTTGTGGGAACGTCCTTTTCGGACACATACTGCCACGCGTGCGGCAGCGACACAACTATGTCGGGTGGCTCGCTTTGTGCTTTCTGTAACGAGAACGAGTACGCCGCTCCGCGGTCTGACAGTGAGCTCGACTTTGCCTGCTACTCGTGTCCCAAGAACACGTTCTCACCCAAAGGGTCGATCGGCCTGGACGCGTGCGTTAGCCGCCGACCCTGCTCGAACGACGATGTGGTGGAGACATTTACGAAGTGCATTGATGGCAAGCGGAACATTACTTTCGCTTGGAGTGAGCCTCGCACGTGTCAGACAGATCTGCCAGGAGCGAGCGCGTTGCCCAGTCCCAAGATCGGCGTAGGCTGCGATGCATGCGAGAAGGGATACAAGCCTAACGACGAGGGCGTGTGCGAGAAGTGCCCTTCTGGGCAGCGTTTGGTGGATGGCACCACGTGTGAAAAGTGCCCCGCGGGAAGGGTCGTCATCAACGACCTGGCTTTTGGCAGAGGGACCACAACGGGGTGGAGCCAGTGGCCATCGATCATCGATGTGGATGCCGCTAAAGCAGCCGGGTGGAAGCTCACGCGTGACGGACTCGTGTTCTCGCCGGATGGGCTCCGTCGCGGTGCTCTAGCAGAATCAACGCGCTTCCCTCTGCCGTTTAACGTCACCTACGTTCACAGCGGCAAGATGGAGATTATGTACGCTCTCCAGAATGTGCCGACGTTTGAGAACGATGGTGGACGAGCTTGGCTTGAAATCGAAGTGGAAGACGCATCAGCCTTAGTGAAGGACAAAAGTCGAGCAGACACAGACGATGATGACGACGACGACGAGGTGTCGAATGAAGACAGGGTGGATGCTGATGGTGACGGCGTCAACGAGCAAATCCTGCATCTCGCGAATGGTGGTGCGAATGGGACAGCGACAGAAGGCTTCGAATTCGAAATCACGACACCAGTCTCGAAACAGTTCCGCTTGGTGCTTCGCGCAACGAGCCCAAAGGCTGCGCGGGGAATTGAAGCCAAGCTCTTCTTTTTGCGTTTTGAAGGGACCGAAGAAGGGGCCGGCGTTTCATGCGTGATGTGTGCACCTGGCTTCCAGGCTATCCACTCAGCGGAGTTTTCCGGGTGTAAGATGTGCCCCGCAGGTACGTTCGCAACCGAAACGAGCGGAATGACAGTGTGCGAGAAGTGCCCGTCCAATTCGTGGTCACGCGATGGAGCAACCAAGTGTGAGCCGTGTGGTGCCAATACGTTTAGCAACGAAGGTGCCAAGTCGTGCACGCCGCCCGTTACCCTCACTGTCAATGCGTCATTCACAAACTCTTCGGCTCAGGTACCATTCCGCTACAACATTGAATTGCTGCAGTCGCTTGTCTGGGGAAACCTGTCGACATTTGGCTGGGACGACGCGTTCGACGATGACATGGATGAAGCCTTTGACGAAATGGATACGGGATCTGCGTGGACGACGGGGCTCGTCGAAACTGGACCAGTTTCTCCAGCTCGCGCGTTCCAGGTTGATGCAGTCACGACGGTGCTTAGTGGTCTCTTTCGGCCAGTCAGTAGCAAGTGGAAGCAAGATATCAAGGGTCAAGTCGCGGAGGAACTCGTCGATACCGATGAAGACCGCCCATTCGTCTTGTTATTCAACCTTATGAACCCAAAAGACGCAGGTGGACTCTTCAAGCAAAACAGTGGACGCTATGGTGAAGTCCAATGCTCAGTTCCTCCAGTAAGATCGTCAAGCATATGCGTTGCGGTGATACTCTTGACTGACACACGGGTTGATTTGTAGCAATGGAAAGTGACAAGTGGCGGCAACGTGCTTGCGATTGATCCTGCCGTGAACGGTTCGGGTGTGAAAGTGAGCTACACCGGCGGTACACCATGTAAGAATGGCCGTGCGGCTTCGACGACACTTCGGTTCATCTGTGACCTGAAAGCTGGTACGTCCACGATTAAACCACAATTTGGTGAAGTGTTACGCTAGACTTACCTTGTGCTCGTAGGAACCCCTGATCGTCCCACAAAAATGAAGCGAGACGAGGACAATTGCGCAATTGACCTTGAATGGCGGACGGCGTATGCTTGCCCGATCTGCGATCCGTCCTTTTTCAGCGAAGCGAAGACAACTTGCTCGGGAGGCACACAGTCGGTTTCGTATGCACGCAGTCAGCCATGCTATGGTGGCATGCAGCCCGAATATGTCCCAGTGAAAACGTGCTCGGATATCGTCCTTGACACCCAGGCACTGTATACGGCCTATGCGGCCATATCGATCGTCGCGTTCGTGATTTTGCTGCTCATGGTTGGCATCCTGATCATCCATCGAAAATATCGCAATGTAAGTGCATCAGAGGATTGTCTGATGGAAGTGTGAATGTGGACTGACTTGTCTTATCTGTGGCGAATAGGCCTACAACGACTACATGTATCTCAAGGGCAAGGTTCCTGTGTCGAAGGACAAGACCACTGGCGAAAGCACGTTCGAATTCACGCCCACGTCGACTGCAATCCACAGCACGTCGCCTTCCAACTTGGCCGATGACCCATTCTCACCTTCGCTAGACGAGGAAACAAAGGAGGGAGATGAAGACCGAAAGAGGGGTATCCAGAGTGTGTAGAAAGCGTGTGGCATGTTTGTCGGCTCACTCCTTGATTGGAAGCCTGTGGGAAATACTGACAAGTCGACCATTTTCGTCCCAAAGCTTGATTGGTGGTGGTTGCGGTGGCTTTCTGTACGCTAGCGATTCGCTTGGCTCAGAGTTCTGAACAGGTTTCCGCGGATGTGCCACGCCCTCAGCCTTTGAAGATTGGACAGCGCGTGGTCTCTGTGGACTCCTGTAGTTGTGAAGAATTTGCTGACGCTTCTTCATCCACGCGCACAGAATCGCCATGTCGTCATAACCATCAGTCGTCGCACACAGCAAGTCGCCGTCGCGAAGCTCCTCGAATCGGGCCACTCGATGGAGATACTTCCGCTGTCGCGCACCACCCATATCCGTCGCGATCTGCTCGCGGTAAAAATTCACGACAGGCTGCTCGAGCTCAAATTTCTTTGCCGCGCGAGTCTTCAGTTGATCCAGAGATGAGCACGTCAGGTATAGCATGCCGTGCGAGCGCCGCTTACCGTGGAGATAGACCCCGCACAACAAACCCTCTTCTTCACAGGGGCCGTCGCATCTGTTGGCATCGATGTTCACATTGTGGTGCCGCTCTGCATAGGACTTCTTGGGTCGCTGGTGGGCATTTGGAAGCGTCACTTTCTTCACGTGGGTTGATGCTGCCGCGCTACCGGACTCGCGCTCAAGCTTGCCCTTGGCCAGCGGGTAACAAGGCTTGGCCACACGCCGGTATCGGTACTCGATCGCTTTGCTCTCGCTTTCCTTCTCGCGCAGTTGGTTCGCGCGCGCTTGCGACTGCCGCGTGAGGTGTCGCTGGAAGCTCTTGCTCTGATACTTGCGCCAGAATGCCGCATCACTCAGTAGCACGCGCGTTGCCGACTTCGTGCGGTGGTCGTCAACGCCCTCCCTCATTGCCAGCGAAGGATTCGGTGACTTGAGTCCAAGCGGAAAGGATCTGTGCCGACGAAGGGCGGTGTGGACAAGCATTCTTTGCGTTGAAGGGCGCCGTTCAAGTCGCTTGGTCAGCGCTGCCATCTTCGGGCTCGTACATATCGACTCTGGAAGGGCGGTGTGGACGAGCATTCTTTGCGTTGAAGGGCGCCGTTCAAGTCGCTTGGTCAGCGCTGCCATCTTCGGGCTCGTACATATCGACTCTGGTCGCTCAGGATGTACGGAGCGCTCAACATCCTCCTCACTTTCAAGAGCACAGTCTTCGCTTGATCCATTGCATTCTTCCTGAGTCTCTTCTGCCGACGGACATAGCGCAGTCATCAGCGCCTGCAACTCGCTTCCAAGGTCGTTCATCTCGCGCAGAAGCGCCGTCTCCGCCGAGGACGAGCGTGCAGGTGACAACTCGGTCGGTCCGACGACTCCATCCCATCCATCGACGTTGTCGGCGTCGATGCTATCGGCGGTGATGCTCAGACTTTCCAGCAGAGCGAGACACTCGTTCGCAATGTCAGCGGCAGAGTGCGTATCCGTGTCGTCGTCGGCCCCATTATCCTCACACCACTCCACACCGCAGACCGCGCGGAGCTGCTCCGAGCAGCTCGCTATCTCGTCCAGCGTATCACTACGGTCGTCGGCATCGTGGCGATATCGCCGGAGGGCAGCCGCGCCCCCGCGGAGCGTTGTTTCCATTCTGCTGCGTACGCCGGGACTGGAGGGCGAGAGCGTCGGGGTCTTCTATTCTAAGGCGAGCGGCCCATGGGAATGGAGCCAGATTTGGAACATTCTCTTTCACACTCGGGCTAGTGATGAACCGAGCACACTACACATTGCTCCAAACCCTCCACGCTAACTGTAGCCTCCCACTCTGCGCACGATGAAGTGTTCGGAGTTCGAGAGATCTGGCCATTCGATATTGATCGTTTTTCAAGACACGACCAAAATCGCCGTTGAAGAGGAATGCACTCAAACGCGCTGCGATCGTTTGCTTGAAGCGGTGCGCAGGTCGCGTCGCTCGCGACTCGAATCCTGAGCGAGCCACGTTGCCCACCCGCGTGTGGCGAGTTGAGCAAGTGGCCATCGAAACGAGGGTGAGACCGACTTGATGTTGAAGTTGATGTTGTAAACCAACCTCCCTGTGTTTCATACAGATCCCACTATATATCGAAATCCCCATAAAGCGTTTTCAACACCCATTTGTTTTATTCATCTGAGCAGCTCCAAACACCATTATGTGGCCCACACCCACCAGATCTCGCGCGTGACGCTTCGTGGCCCAGGTCCCCACCGCGGCGGTCCGCACTCGCCGCCCTCCGCCTCCACAGTCTTCCACAGCCCCCGTGCGCTCTCCGTCTCTCGTCCGTGTGTCCTCGTTCCTGCTTCCTCCTCGTATCAACGTGTGTTTCGCGCTCTATGGCCGAGGACAACAACGAAGACGAGCGGCGCACGTACGTCACGTCGCTGCTCGCGTGCCTCTGGGGGCGCCGCGCGGCTGTGCGCGCGAGCGATGCGCCGTCCCACGGCGCGCTCAGCGCGTTCCTCGACGATCCGCAGTGCCCCGTGCTGCTCGCGAGGCGCTTCGCGGGCGACGCCGACGGCAAGCCGGGCGACGACCTCGTGGTGCTCTCGACGCGGCTGCCGGCGGACAAGACCGACAATAACGGAGACCCTGCCACGCCGGCCTCGCTGCCGCTGTGCGAGGCCGTGTTCGTCAAGCAGCTCGCGCAGCCGCTGACTCCCGAGACCATGGCCACCAACGTGCAGCTCACGGCGCTGGCCACGCAGGCGCCGCTGCGCAGCCTCTTCCAGAGCCTCCACCACGTGTACGCGCCGCTGCTGCTGCGGCAGGACGCCACGGCCGCCGCGCTCTCGCAAAAGCTCAAGGACGCGCTGCGCGAGCTCGACGCGGGGCTCGGCGCGACGCTCGCGGCGTCCGCGTCGTCCGCCAAAGTCGACGAGGCCTCGCCCGCGGCGCTCATGGGCATCGCGACGCTCGGCGACGAGTTCGCCTACTGGGCGGGCGACCACCACCGCAACGCCTCGCGCGCGCGCAAGTTCAGCGACGCGTTCGACTCGATCCAGCAGCGCTACGCGACGCTCGAGGCGCTGAGCGTGGACGAGATGGGCGAGCTGCTGGACGAGACCAAGGAAGCGCTGGACGACGTCTGGCGCAAGCCGCTGGGCAGCGCGCCGCCCTTCCCGCAGGCGCGCATGGACCACGTGCTCGGGCTCGTGGGCGTCGCGCTCAGCAGCTTCGTGGTCGCGCGGACCAAGGCGCTGGACCTCTGGACGGGTCCCTTCGCCGAGGTCAAGGCGCTGCTCACGGCGCTCAGCGAGCTCTGCGACAAGTGGGTCGCGGCCGTCGACGCGCTCACGGCGCTCGACTGGCCCTACTTTGACGAGCACAAGTGGGACGGCCCCAAGTCCGCGCAGGACGCGCTGCCGCGCAGCCTCGCGGCGCGGATCGACGAGGTCGCGCGCCTGCGCGCCACGTACGAGGAGCTCGCGTCGCTGCTGCCGCGCGGCCAAAGCGAGAGCCGCGCGAGCGTCTTCGCGCCCTTCCGCGGGCTCCAGCCGCTGTGCTACAACCCGTACTCGGACAAGCAGTGGCGCCGCGCCGTGGCGGCCTTCGAGGCGCAGCTCGGGCCGCTCGAGGCCGAGGTGGGCGCCGTGCTGCGCGACCAGATCGGCGCGCAGCGCGCGCGTTCTGGCGCCGCTGTGCGGCTGCTCCAGCGCTACGGCAACCTGCTCGGGCGCCCATCGCTCGCGGCGGCGCTCGCCGGGGAGCGCGACACGCTGCTCACACAGCTCGGCGCGCACCTGGACCAGCTGCAGAGCGACTTTGACGCGCGGTCCTCTTCGTCGGCGTCTTCGCAGGACAAGGCACTCCACCTGGGCAAGGTGCTGAGCCCGACCGTGGGCGTGGTCGTGTGGAGCCACATCCTGTTCATGCGCGTGACCGAGGTGGCGCGGCTCGCGCGCCGCGTGCTCGCCGACCTCCCGGGCTTCCGCGCGCTGCTCGAGCGCGCCGACAAGCTCGCTGCGGCGCTCCACGAGCTGCTCATGGACAAGGTCGTGGACTGGCAGGCCGACATCAAGGCGCAGCTCCAGAAGGACGGCGGCGCCGGGCTCAAAATCAGCGGCAAGCTCATGTACTTTGACAACGGCACGCTCGTGGTCAACTTCAGCGAGTTCCTCGTCACGCTGCTGCGCGACGTGCGGCAGCTCACCGAGATCCAGACGCAGCACGCGGCGCAGCAGCGCGCCAGCGGGGCCGGCAGCGGCGGTGAGAAGCTCGCGTGGGTGCCCGAGAACGTGCGCCGGATGGTCGAGGACGCCGAGAAGTACTACCGCTTTGGCGTGACGCTCAAGAAAGTGGCCAACTTCTACAACACCGTGGGCGCCGACATCATCCCGGAGCAGAAGCCCATGCTGCTCAAGTCGCTGCTGCGCTTCGACGAGCTCGTGCAGAGCCCCGACAAGTCCGGCCGCAGCGACAAGGCCTCCTCCAAGGCCGTGACGTGGAGCAACCTCCAGGAGTGCAGCGACTACGTGAACCAGCTCCAGGACGAGGCGGACAAGCTCGGCACCGAGATCCGCCGGCTCAAACACGCGCACGACAAGCTGGGCGACGAGTTCGTCGCGCTCATGGACGTCGATCTGCTGCGCAGCCCGGACAAGTGGAAGGCGCGCTGGGACGAGATCAAGAAGGGCGTGTCGGTGCTCTCGAAAAAGTACGAGTCCAAGGACGCGCAGTGGCTGCTCTTCTGGGACCACCAGCTCTACAAGGTGCTCGAGAGCGGCTACCAGCTCGGGCTCGAGATGCTCCACGAGAACCTCCCGGACGTCAAGGAGATCCGCACCGAGCTCGTGTTCCCGAAGGGTGGGGCCGGGACAGCCAACGCCAACGGTGGCGCGGCGCTCACGCTCGTACTGGACCCGCCCGCGGAGGAGCTGCGCACCAAGTACTACAAAGCGCTCAAGACGTTCGTGGCGCGGCCCAACCGGTTCCCGGGCTTCGGCAACAAAAAGGTGTTCGCGGCCATGTGCGACGCCAACGCGCACAACCTCGTCGGTGTGTACGCCACGTGCGAGCAGCTCTTCTGCAAGGTCGAGATGATGCTGTACGAGTACGAGCCCTGGAGCGTCGTGGCGCGGCTGCCGGGCAACGACTCGGGGGCCTCCGGCGTCGACGGCGAGGCTTTGCTCGAGGCCACGCTTCAGGAGCCCGCCGACTGGGAGCTCAACTTCAAGACGCTCAAGGCCAAGCGCAAGGAGGCCGACAAGATCCCCGACTTCGTCAAGGTCGACTGCATTCTCGTGTCGCTCACCAAGTTCAAGGATGCGCTGCGCGCGCACATGCAGCGCTTCCAGGCAGCACTGCTCGAGTCGCTGCTGCGGTCCACGCTCGAGCACGTGCGCGCCGTGGACGAGTTCGTCGAGGCCGCCATGGTCAAGCTCAACACGCGGCCGCACTCGATCGCCGAGATCGGCCGCGCGCAGCTCGAGTGGAAGGAGATCGACGTGCAGCGCAGCGCCATGCAGAGCCACTACGACAAGGCCGGCAAGAAGCGCACGCTGCTCGTGGCCACGCTCGCGGGCGCGGGCACGGCGGCCGCCGCGGCGCTCAACGTGGACGAGCTCGAGCGGCGGGTCGCGCAGCTGCCGCCTCGCTGGGGGGACTTTGTGATCCCGCTCC
>JAMFLL010001301.1:0-17686 GCA_027475725.1 Pythium rhizo-oryzae | reverse complement strand
ACGTACGCGAGGTAGCAGTCCTTGTACTTGGCCGGCACGAACAGGTAGTGCTGCTTGAGCGTCTCGGGCGTCGCGAACTTGTGCGTGATCTCGACCTTGACCGGGTTCTTGAGCGACGCGCGCTGGAGCTTGGCCACTTTCGAGGTCATGGTGGCGCTGAAGAGGTACGTGTTGCGCTCCGCGGGCATGAGCTGCACGATCTGGTTGATCTCTTCTTCAAAGTCCATGCTCAGCATGCGGTCGGCCTCGTCCAGCACGAGGTACTTCATCGTGCGCAGCGAGAAGCCCTTGGTGTTCTCCAAGTGGTCCACGAGCCGTCCGGGCGTCGCGATCACGATGTGCGGCTTGCGCGCGAGCGCCACCTGTTGGTTCATCATGTCGATGCCGCCGACGATGCACGCACACTTGAGCCCGATGGACGCGCCGAGCGCCTCGAACTGCTCGCTGATCTGGTACGCGAGCTCGCGTGTGGGCGCGAGCACGAGCGCGAAGAGCCGCTGCGGGTTCTTGAGCAGCGTCTGCAGGATCGGGATCACGAACGCGCCCGTCTTGCCCGAGCCCGTCTCGGCGAGGCCGATGATGTCGCGGCCCGCGAGCCCGTGCGGGATGGACTGCTGCTGGATCTTGCTGGGCGCGGACCAGCCCACGGCGCGGATGGCCTCGCAGATCGCCGCGTCCACGCCCAGCTCCTCGAAGCTCTTGTCGCCGCTGAAGCCCTCGTCGTCGGCCACAGCGGCGGCGCCCTCGGTCGGCGTCTCCGCCTCCTCCTCCTCCTCCTTCGTCGGCGGCTTGGATTTGGTACCATTGGATTTGGTATCGTTGGATTTGGTATCGTTGGATTTGTGCGCGTTGGATTTGGCGGGCTTGGCGCCCGCGGTGGCCTGCGGCTTGGCCATGGTCGTTGGGAACTTGGTGTGTTGGGCCGGCGTCGTCGCTTCGAGTGTTGGCTTTCAGTTGTTGCGGCTCGATTTTTCCGCGCCGGTCAAAATTGGTTGGTTCGGTTGGTGTTTGGTGGCATGTGTATACCGCGTATACCGACCTCCCAACGATGTATACTCAAAAATACCGGTACTGATTCCGGTATTTGTAGGCCCGGCCGCGCGGTGTGTTTTGGCGCCGTTTCCATTTTGACCGGGGGAGTGAGGAAGAGAGCCCCCCACGCTCCCAGTCGCCCCGTCGAGCCGCGCGCTTGATCGTCTCGCCACGCGACGGCACGGCGCCTCCATCGGCGACAACACCCTCCGTCGGAAAGCCCTCACGCTCCCGCGCGCGCTCGTGTCGGTCGCTGCGCGCCTCGGTCCCTACAAGCCGAGCCGTGAGCCGCCCAACAATCTCCATCCAACACCCGCATGACGAGTCGACCGGGCTCGGCGCAGCCGCAGGTGCCGTCGCCTATGGCCGCCGCCCACAGCCACGCTAGCGCCGCGGATATGGCGCCGGCGCTGCGCGGCGGCCCCGGCCCGTCCAAGAACTTTGGCCCGCCGACGCTCCAGAGCGACACGGTCGTGTTCCAGGCCGCCAAAATTCCGCTCTCGTCCGCGCGCCACGCGGCGGCGCCGGGCGCGGCGGCGCGTGGTCCCTTGGCGCGCACGGGTGGTGCCTACAGCAGCGCGCGCGAGATGGACGCGCGGCGCGGCGGCGCGTACGGCGGGCCGGCTCCGCCGGGGTATGATCGCGCACCGCCTGAGATGGCTCCCCACCACATGGGTCACTTGCGTGGCGCGGCGGAGATGGGACCACCGCCGCAGCAACAGCACCAACGCCGCCCACGGAGTCCGCCGCCGCCGGGGTCCAGAGATCGCGCGGAGATGGCGCGTGGGTACCCAGGCACGAACGGCTCGACGCCCCCGCGAGCGATGCCGCCGATGAACCAACAGCGCGACTCGAACGAGTTTATGCACCTTATGGAAGACGCCACGGCCCCGCCACGAGCACGCGCGGCACCCACAGATCCAGCAGGTGGCCAGCGAGTGTCGAAGCGCCAAGCGCGCCCGTCGAGCGCCGACAGCAAAGCTAGTAACGGTCTCCGTGGCAGCGGCGTGGTCCGGCTCACGGTGCGTGTCATGAAGGATGGCGACAAACTCGGGTTTGGTATCCGAAACGATTCGAACCGGAAGTTGAAGGTGTCGACGCTCCAGACCAACTCGACGGCCGCCAAGTCGACGCTCAAGATTGGAGACACGATCTTGTCGGTGAACGGCATCGACCTCACCGACATGGGCTTCCTGGAGGTTATCCAGCAGCTCAAGGCCACGAAGCCAGGGGAGCTGGTGTTTGACATTGAACGCTCACTGGACGAGGACGAATCGCTGAGCGGCGCCGAGGGTAGCCAGCAAGGTGAGACCATGGATCTTGACTCGCCACTGAGTGTCGCCGAGAAGCGGTTCGGCCCATCGGCAACGCGATCCAGTCCAGGATCTGGGTGCGCACAACAGCAATTGCCACCAAACCGCCATACGGAGTCTTCCGACATGACACAAGCTATCCAACGGAGCATGGCGACACAACCAGAGCTACTCGCCCAGCAGAGAGGAATTCCCGGACGTGAACGGATGCCGACCAGCGCACCTGGTGATCCTATGGCGGGTCGAGATCGACTCCCTCCGCAGTACGCGCAAGGACCCGACAACTACGCCGCCGCCGGAGCACCGGAACCTCCACGCAAGCGTCCGCGACCGTACGTGTTCCGCTGTATCATTTACTTGGCCAGTGGACTTGTGACTCATGTGTTTGCAATTTCTGGTACAGAGCGGCGATGACGCCAGCACAAGTTGATATGGAGTTGGCACGGATGGATAAGCAGCACAGGGCTGTATTAAGTGCACTGACGTTGGAGCTAAAGAAGGAGCGCACCGAGAAGCTGAGTCTGGAAGAGAAGAACGCGGCACTACGCAAGCGGCTCCAGAATATGTTGATCGAGTGCGACGAAGTGCGTGTAAAGGCGAACTCGACGGTAGCGTCGATCAAGGAGCACGCACAACGAGATATCCACGAGCTGAAGCAGGCGCTGCAGGCTGCGCGTGCGCAACTCCGTCTCCAGGACCGTGGACCTGACGTGGGGCGAACTGATTCCATTGTGCATGACTTGCTCACAACAAAAGAGCAACTGAACAGACTACGCAAGGTCGAGCTGGAGCGTGCGACCAACTTATCGAACCGCTACGGGCTTGAGAGCCGCCAAGCGGAGCGAGAAGCAAGTCGCACTCGCGACCACCTCATTGACCTGTTCACCACCCAACTACGCGAAGTCGCACGACGCAACTACAACAACAACGCCGTGCGAACTGGCAAAGACGGCTCAAACGCAAATGTCGTGGTGCAGATGGAAGGTTTGCGGAGACTGGCGTTCGTCAAGATGTTCGGCCTGCCGTGCAGCTACGAATGGTACACGTCGGATGAGTTCTACTCGACCACTCTCGTGCGTCATTCACTGCCCAAGCAAGAGGACGTGATGGACATCTTTGGCAACACGCTGTGCCACGAGGAGCGCGCCGGTCTGTTTCTCGTCGCGACCGCACCGATGGTAAGTACACTGTATTGCCGCTTTTCCCGACTTTCATCGTGAACTAACCTAGCGTGGTGATCAATTCGTGACAGAATGTGGCCTACGATCCAACGACGGAGAAATTGACGCTCTCATGTGCATGGGTTGAGCAGAACCAACTGCGCGAGCTCGCGCGAAACTTCCGCTTCTGATAGAATGCTAATAGTCACCGGGGTTTTATCTCGAACAGGACCAGGATAATGTCTAGACACCAAATGCTGAATTCCATTTGCACAGTTGAACGAGGGCGGCTTCCTTATATTGTCAGCATCGATGTGCTTATCGGATCTCGCTGCTTGTACCGAGCGGCAGCAGCATGCCGGCGCCGAGGCGGCCACCGCCGCCGGCCTTGCTCTTGGAGCTCGGGAACGCGTTCCAGAAGCGCAGCGTCTCGTCGCCGGCGCCTGTGACGATGGTCTGCCCGTCGGGCGACATGGCGAGGTAGAGCACGCGGAACGTGTGGCCCGTCATGGTCGCGAGCTTGGTCATCGTCGGGTACTTCCACACGATGATCTGGTTCAGCGAGTACCCGTGCGTGCTCACGACCTCGTTAACGTTCTTGGACCACATGAGGTTGCACACCTGCGAGCCCGTGTCCACGGCGTGCAGCGCGGTCTGCGTGTGCGTGTTCCAGAAGCGGATGCAGCGGTCGGCCGTGCCGCCGCCCGACGCGAGTAGCCCGTGCTGGTGCGGCGACCACGCGATGGCCTTGACCGCGGCCGTGTGGTCGCTGAAGCGCACGACCGGAAGCGATGCGGCGCCCTGCGAGAGCCCCGAGGACGCGGCGTGGAGGCTCCACACGAAGAGCTTGTTGTCGTTGCCCCCCGACGCGAGCTGGTTGTCGTCGAACGACCACTTGAGCCCGCACACCTCCTGCTTGTGGCCCGTGAGCCGGTGGCTGAAAGGCTCCGCCGCGCGCAGGTCGCGCAGGTAGATCGTGCGGTCGCGGCTACCGGACGCGATGAGCTGCGAGTTCCACGCGAGCGTGCCCACTCGTGCGACGTGACCACTGTAACAACAGTCACCAGCACAGATCCTTGTCAGTCTTTCTGGGCCACTCCAATCATTTGCGCCATCCCTGGCCTCGTCACGTACCCCATCGTGCGGATCTTCTTGCCCGAGGCAACCTCCCACACTTGCACTTCGCCGCTGTTCGTGCCGACGGACAGGTGTGTTCCCTTCAAAGAAAACAAAAGACACAGCGGTTAGTGAACGGGAAAGCCTCCAATTCCTCAGCAGTGACTTTGAACGTACCCGCTGACTCCATGAGACGGACGTGACTAGATCCGAGGCGCCGAGATCGCACAGCTTGGTGACCTTGCTGGTGCACGCACTCCAGAGATAGACGGATGAGCCGAGCCCGACCGCGAGGACGTTCGAGGAGGACCAGTCGACGAGGTTGAGGTAGAAGTCATCTTGCAGCGATGGCGCGTCGAGCACCTTGAACGGCGTCTTCGGGAACTTGCGTCGAGAGTAGCTCGAGCCGCTCGCGCTGCTGCCGACGCGTACCGCTGACGCGCTCGAGAGGCCGGCCGAGAACGGGATCGACGTCTTCACTTCGCTGTGAAACGACTGACGGGGTGCCTTGAAGCGCAGGATATTCTGGGAACCGATGCTAGAAAGCGCGCAACGGCCGAGTACACTCCGCGCGGCCGCGCCTCCGAGACTGCCGCTCGCGCCTGTCGCGCTCCAGCCCGAAAAGTTAAAGGCGCTGGCGCCGCTCATCATGGCTCGCGCCGTGGGTGGCGAGAACGGGTCGAAAAAGTCCGTCTCGTCCGTGGAGAGGAAGTAGTCGGCCGGCAGACTCCGTGCAGGCGTTTCGAGCCCGAGCAGCTCGCTCTTGAGAAGCATCGAGTAGTGGGAGCCCACGTGGCTGCCGTACACGTCCTTGGTCGCCGCGGTGGCGCTGCCCGCATCGCTGCCACTGATCGTACTGGCACGCGGGTCCGTGTTCGACGGCGCATCGACGTGGCTCGCGTAGTGGGACGTCTGGTTACTGAAACCCGAGCGCGACGGCTCCGGGTGGAGATCGAAGCCCGTGTCGAGCTTGGTCGCGAGCCGTGACGGGATGAAGCGATCGCTGTAAATGTGTTTTGAACGCTTGGGTTGCTTGTGCGGCAGCGGACTGCTGCCCGACGAGCTACTGCGTGGGCGAAGGCGCTCGGGCGTGGTGTTCTCGTCGGCCGTCTTCGTGAGACGCGACTCGTACTGGTGGTGCAGTGGACGCACGGTCAAGCGCGGGAGCATGCTGGCATCTCGCGTCATCGTGGCTGGCGAGTGGAAAAGCGACGCGACTGTGAGCGTGAGAATTGGGGACTGCCGGTCTCAGAGGCGCTTGAGCAGCGCGCGCGTGTGTGCCGTCCCCAAAGATATCTGAGAGGTTGCTGTCGTTGAATGCACGACAGCAAAACCACCGACCACGCTGGAGGAGGCGTCAACGGATCCCCCACACGCGACGAAAATGCGACCGATCGGCCTCATTTGCCGACGCCACGAGACGATGCGTGGTGCACCATCCCTCCTCGATTTTCTGAGCCTGAAAATAAACGACTTGCGGCGCAGCGATCCATGAGGATGCGACCATGCAGGTCTCTAGACGGCCGTTCCACGAAAAAAAAAACGCGAGCACGAGCGCGGAAGGAGCCAAAACGGAAACCCCGAAACGAAAAGAGCCCGTGGAGAGAAACGTACCGACGGGATCCTTGCTGAGCTCCTCTCATGTCTTCCTTTTATCTTCGCCTTTTCGACCCGAACCAACCGGCACGCGCTCATTCTTCTACCGAGGCCACGGCCCACACCCACCCACCCTGGATCAAACCGGGCACGCTTACTCCTGTTTCGCCTCCGATATCCGAATGAAGGGGACTCCATGTCTATTCTACTTGGTGCATTCACAATTGTACAATCTTTCCGTAGGCAATGCGTCTAACTATCCTACATACCTGGAGTTTGATACTTTCCGACAAGGCTTCCGGCTTCCCTCACGCGGTGCCAGTGTTCTGCGGCAACAGCCCGCTCTGCAGTTGGCGCTGGAGCTCCGACCGAAACGTCGTGATCTCGTGCTGATCCGTGGATGCGTTGATTGTTTCACGCGGCTGGCCCTGGCCGCACTTGTCTGCGTATAAGAGGCACGCGACACCGCAGTCGAAGCCGCTGACTTGCTGTGGCCTCGTGATCGCGCTGACGCTCCGCGTGATCCAGCTCTTGTCCTGCGGGTAGCACGCGTCCAGCCATTCAATCACGCAGCGAGGCACCGAACGATACGAGATTCCCGACCGCGAAGAGAGGCGCCTGAGCACACAGTCGAGTCAGTCCTCGTCCCCACCGATCGAAAGCTACCATAAAGAGACGCACCCCATAGGCTCAAAGAGCTGCAGTTCGGCGTGCGGGTGGAACTGGACGCGCAGTAAGTTCCAGTGGATGTGCCCGACGTTCGCGACAAACACAATGGGCCGCGCACCGGCGCCAGCGCCCGCCTCCACACGGCGGCCCAGCACGTCGCGAATGTCAAACAAGTCCTGGCGGGACGACGACGACGACGACGGTGACGACGATGGCGACGATGGCCGCTTCTTGGTGAGCGAGGGCAGGTGGAGGTGGCAAAAGTCGGTCGCGAGAAAGTGCACGTCCGCGTACTGCGCCGCGAGCCGCCAGAGCATGAGGTCGATGAGCGTGCCCGTGAGCCAGCTCGTCTCGTCGATGCGGTCTTCCTGCGCGAACGCCGTTTGGAGGAGGCCAAAGGGGCTCGTGGCCACGCACGCCCTCGCGTCGTCGGTTAGAGGCGCCGCGTCGCCGTCGGCTTCTGTGACAGGCGTCATTTCGCTCGCATGGTCCAGTGGGCTCTGGGGGGCGTTCCGTTGGCGTTGCAGCTCCTCGTGCGCCTCCTGGACATGGCTGCATACAGAGAAGATCAATAAGGTTAGACCGAACGCCACCACGGCGGCTGGGGCACAACGCAATGCAACGTACGCTCTGTTGAGCGCGCGCCGCGAGCGTCTATCTGCGCACTGGCGCTTGTTGGCGGGGCCGTCGTCATGGGTACGCTCCGTGGCCGTGTGCGACAGCGGGAGGGCCGTTCGCGCCGCTTCCACCGCGCGTCGCCGCGGGCGTTTCGTCCCCTTCCGCTGGACGTCTAACGTGTGCGTGTCGGGGAGCGTGGCGCGCGCCACGGCGCGGCGCCGCGAGTGGTTCCGCAGCCGCATCTTTCGCGCGCTTCTTCCACGTCTCGCGAGGAATGGGAAATCTGGGTTGGGCGACACAAACGGTTCAAATACCGTACGCGAACGATCCGGAAATCACAGAAGTAGACAAACTTTGAACCAACAACTTGCATAATGCGATGCGTGCGGAACTTCAACTGTAAAAATAGACATGCAACTCATCTGGACGCTATTTCAGCCAATGATTCGACACGACAAATCTCCGTCACCCAATCAAATGGTTGGAACCCATTTTCAGCCAATCAGCAAAGTGATCTTCACTGCCTGTCCCGCGCGGCCAGCTGATCCGCTCGTTCTCGGGAGGTGTATCAAACGGCCACAGGGCGGACCCACTCGGCGACCAGTGCATCCATCCGGTCGACGCGCGAGGGACACCCCCCTCCCTTCTGCGTTGACTCTCTCTCCCCCCCCCGATCGGGCTGACTGCACTCGCTCACTTCTCCCTCTTCCCCGAACCATGGCGCCGTCGACCCCGCCGCTGCGCCGCTTGCATTCGTCGCTCTCCGACTCGGACATGGCGCTCGCGTCGCCGCGCCGCCAGCAGGAGCAGCAGGCGCTCAAGAAGCGCGTGCGCCACCGCTCGGTCACGGACGGCAAGCACATGTACTTTGGCAAGTACGTGTCCTACGAAGGCTCGGAGAAGCTGCTCACGTACCAGTACCACGGCGCCGACAACTCGCTCATCTACAAGCACGTGCTCACGCCCATGAACAACTTCCTGGTTGAGCTGCTGCCGCTCTGGCTCGCGCCCAACCTCGTACGGCGACATCTCATCTCGGTGGAGCTCCCGCTGATGTGTAGTAGTGGCTCACCTCGCTTTGGTTTCATGATAGATTACGCTGCTGGGCCTGATCTGCGTCGCGATCTCGCACGGACTCTTCGCGTACTACTGCCCGTTCTTCGAAGGCGAGGCACCGCGCTGGGTGTACGTGTTCGCGGCCGTGGCGCTGTTCGCGTACCAGACGCTTGATAACCTCGACGGCAAGCAGGCGCGCCGTACGGGCTCGTCGTCGCCGCTCGGTCTGCTCTTCGACCACGGCTGTGACGCGCTGAACGTCTCGGTCGGCGCGATGACCATGTTCTCGGTGATCCAGGTCGGGCCGACGTGGAAGGCGCTGGCGTTCTTCCTCAGCGCGCAGTCCGTTTTCTTCTGCGCGACGTGGGAGGAGTACTACTCGGGCCTTCTCTCGCTGCCGATTATCAACGGTCCCACCGAGGGCATTCTCATCGGCGTGTTCCTCAAGCTTTTCACCGCTGTCGTGGGTCCGGCGTTCTGGACGGCCGAGTCCATCGCCGGTATCCAGAACAACACCGTGTTCGTACTCGCGACCGTCATCGCGACCGCTCCGACTATTGGTGTCAAGTACGTACCGTGCACTCAATTGCGATCTGTAGTGACTCCATTGCTAACTGCGTCGTTTTCGTGTCTTACAGCGCTGTGAACGTGTACAAGGCTGTGCGCTTGAACAACGACTCCATCATGGTCGCGCTCACGCGCACGACACCGTTCTTCATTCTCAACACCATGGCCGGCGTCTGGGGACTCTTCTCGCCCTCAAGCATCTTCCAGCTGTACCCGCGCACGTTCCTGTGGATGATCGGCCTGCTCAACAGCAAACTCGTGCTCCACTTGATGCTGGCGCACCTGTGCGGCGAGGAGTACCACCCGTTCCGCAAGACGCTCGTGCCGATCTTCTACGTCGCCGCGCACTGCGGCTTCAGCATGTACGAGGGCATCTACGACCACATCAATGAGGCCCTCTGGGTCAAGGAGTTCTTCTTCCTCTCGTTCGTGGCCTACGTGCACATCGTGATCACTGTCGTCTGGGAGGTCAAGAGCGTGCTCGGCATCAACGTGTTCACGATCCCGTCCAAGCCCAAGGACAAGACCAAGTAAGAGGCGCACTCGGTCGTCCACGTTTCATTGGAGTTCGCTAGACGCACTCGGCAGTCTTGACTGCATCTATTTTTTCGCTGGGAATGGTGCTACGAGCCATGACATCCTTCCGAAAAGCGAGTCCGTTCAGCAGCCGAACAAAGTGGTCCAAGCCACACGTGAGATTTGTTATGTGGGCTTCTCTATCTCTCTTTCTTCCTCTCTACATTTTTGACCCGACCCTGCTCGGATGAATAGACACGACGTTCTCGTCTTGCCGTTGCTTCTCTCTAGATCACTTTGCCAGCGACGATCGACGCAAACATGAGCGCACCGAACCATTTGTTCGAGGCAAATCGCTCTTGCAAGTTGATCGGATCATTGAGCTTGGCTGTGTTGACCTGCCACGCCAAGTGGGCCGCGCCACCTGCGAGCCCGGCGTAGAACGGCCAGTCCAGCCCCACCATGTACCCGGCCGTGCCAAAGCCCGCGATAGCCGCGGCCGAGAACGCGTTCAGGATGGGTTTGGTGTTGTCGCCGAAGAGCAGCGCCGTGGAGCGCACGCCAATGTGCTGGTCATCCTTCTTATCTTGGTGCGCGTACAGCGTGTCGTACACGAGCGTCCAGGCGATGCCGCCGGCGTATAGCGGCAGCACGACGGGCCACTCACAGGCGCCCTGGACGGCCGACCAGCCCAGCAGCGCGCCGTAGTTGAACGTGAGCCCGAGCACGGCTTGCGGCCAGTACGTCACGCGCTTCATGAGCGGGTACGAAACCACGAGCGCCATCGAGGACGCGCCGAGCGCGATGCTGTACCAGTTGAGCTGCAGCAGCACGCCGAGCCCGGCGCTGAGCTGGAGCGCGAGGAACTTCCACGCCTGTGGGTACGTGAGCGCGCCGGACGCGAGCGGCCGCTGGTTCGTGCGCTCGACCTGCTTGTCAAAATCCTTATCCCACATGTCGTTGATCGTGCACCCGGCGCTGCGCATGATGAGCGCGCCAGTGCCGAACAGCGCAAGCATGCCGAGGTCCGGGAACTGACCGGCGGGCGCCGCCAACGAGATGCTCCACATGCACGGCCACAGCAGCATATACGTGCCTAATCCACACACACGAATCCATCAGTAACCGCTTTCTACGCCGTTAGATAACCACGGTGAAGAGCGCTTTGTACCTGCCGGCCGGTTGATCCGCGAGATCTGGATGTATGGCACCATCCACTTGGGCGCGTGGCGCTCTGCCCACGTGTCCTTCTCGAGCTTGAACGCGCCAACTTCGGCGGCGCTGTCGGCCTTCTCGCCCTGCTGCGCGTCGGTTGACGTGCTGCGCGCCCACAGCGCGCGCGGCGCCACGGCAGCCAGCGGCTTCAACGCAGCGGTGGCGGTCGACGGAAACACGGCGCCACTCGCACGGCCATAGCGCGCGACACGCTGCGCCAAACTGGACGAGTGGAACATGTGCGGACGCAGCAGCGCCGCGCCGATCGGATGAGACGCCGAGCGCGGCGCTGGCGCCGCCAGGGACCGCGCGGGGGCGCCGAGAAGCGCGCCGTAGCGGCGCAACGTCGTTGGCCGCAGCATTCTTCGCTCGTCCCCACACCGCCCACAGGCTTGCAACCGTGGGTGAAGACAATCACCTATCCCAGTACACAAATCCAAATTGAGACCCCTAGCCCGCCACTATTCGCTTTAGTGACGACCCTGGGTTGCCCTGCCGGAGCTCTCGATTTCTCTCGGTGAGGGTCCTGGAGTCCCGCGAGCTTTTCGGTGGGACGCGGCGTTGCCCTCCTCCTCCGTGGAAGCAGTGTGTACAGTAGCTCCCGTCGTGGTTGCGGCGCACCGCGTTGGACGAAATGAAATTGGCTCGTTCCGGCCGCGTGGCGCTCGAGGTCGCACGCTGTGTCTCATGTACCCGCCTGCCACTTCCTAGCGAGTGGATGTGGCAGTTGGGACTCGTCGGTGGCGGTGACGCCAACGACGTGCTGCTCTCGGGCCATTCGTGTTTGCAGGAGATCTCACAAAGGTGTGTCGCGGGCGTTGTCTGGGACGCGACGCCGTCTAGAATTAAGAGGACTGTCTGGGGATGTCCTCCCGCCACGGAGGCATGTCCGTCCGCCCTGCCCTCCCTCCTCAGCTCTCTGGGATTCGCGCGCGGTTGCCTCCGTTGCTCATTCACTTATTGCACCAGCTCGGGTCCTGACCCGTCAAGCGTCTTTCTCAGTCCCCCACTTTCCCGTATCCGGGTCAGCGCTTCCGGGTGCAAAATCTGGGAAAAGAAGACAAAGATTCCAGTCATCCTGTGGGGCGATCACTCGCGCGAGGGCCTCGCGCCTCCGTTCTGGAGCAGCAAGCCAGCCTTGGGAACCCCCAAGAGCGGTACGAGCTCCCCAACAAGTAGCAACGGCAGTGGAGCAAGCATGAACTGGGCAGACGTAGCCGCCAGCACTACGGCCAGCTCGCCGTTCTTTCAGCTCACTAGCAGGCATCACCGCCCAGAGCTGATGCGGCCCGAGCCTTTTGACGAAGACCACCAACACAGTGACGACAGTCTCGATGACGAATCGAAGTTCAAGTTTGACGACAAGATGGACGAAGCCGGCGGCGTCGGAACGCGCTATCCGGACACGCACCTCGGCCGCCTCGTGAGCATGTTTTCCGAGCGAATGCCGTGCACAGGTATGTACGGCGGTCCCTCGTCATCCATGCAGCACGACGGGGGTCCATTTTCACTGCCCGGTGTCGACCCCTCGGGCATCGGCGGTGGTGGAGCTGATGACGGCACAGGCACCAGCGACCTGACCATGATGACGCTCGATGGCGCGGGTGCGTCAACGACAGCGGCGGGCTCAGCTGGCAGCTACATGTTACAGCCATCGATCGACATGCAGCCGTTCGACGACCAGGCAAGCGTGGATCTCCAGCAGCTCTTCCCCTCGGCGCACGGTGCAGGGCTGCACACTACCAACTCCTCGGATCCGACGGTTCGCAGCTGCTACCAAGCGTATCTGATGTCGCAAGGCCTCCCGCCGTCGTCGGCTGCTTCCTCGCTCCCTTCCGACCACGACCTCGGCGGTGGCGACGGCAACAGCGGCGGTGTGTCTCTCGACCAGTTCTCTGAGCGTACGTTCTTAGTTTGATGGTGATGGCTTTTCTCTCTCATGCTTGGGCAGTTCTGACGGGAGATGTTTTGGGACTTTCCTCATTCTGCGTTCTCTCATCTACAGAGTACCAGTCACTTCCTTCTGCACCGTCGGACCACGCAGCCCACATGATGGTCCCGTTCCCGTTCGGTGCCGGCGCCGCCGCGCACGCGGCGTTTGACGAATCTGACGACCTCACGACGGCGATGGCGGGCGACGCGACGCCGACCGCCACGGCCATGGAGATGCAAGAAGTCTCGAACCTGTTTAACCACGCGTCGCTCATGACGCCGCCGACCGCGGTCACGATCCCGCGCACCACGATCGTGTCGCCGATCAACGGGTTCGGCCCGCCGCGCATGCTGCTGCCGCCGAGCCTGCGCGAGTCCCACCACCAGCTCGGCAAGAGCGGCGCCGACTCGCTCGCGAGCGCGTTCGACGACGACGACGACGATGGCGACGACCACACCAAGTTCTCAGCGGACCGCCGCAAGCTGTGCTGCGTGGACGACTGCAAGAGCCAGGCACGCGCGTTCAACCGGTGCAAGCGCCATGGCGGTTCGAAGCGCTGCTCGGCGCCGAACTGCACCAAGAGCGTGCAGAGCCGCGGGCTGTGCATCCGCCACGGCGGCGGCTCGCGCTGCCAGGAGGACAACTGCACGCGCGCGGCGCAGAGCCACGGCAAGTGCAAGATGCACGGCGGCGGGCGCCCGTGCGTCGTGCCCGGGTGCGAGAAGAAGGCCCACCTCAAGCGCCTCTGCCGCAAGCACGGCGGCGGCGCCAAGTGCAGCCTGCCCGAGTGCGACAAGTGGGCCCAGCGCCAGGGCATGTGCATGACGCACTCGAAGCACCACCTCACGCTGCTGGCGTCGCCCCCGCCGTCGCCGGCGTCCTCGTCGGCGGCCTCGGCGTCGCCGCCGCCGTCGCGCGCGTTCTTGCACGCCCACGCCGCCGCTATTTAAGACGCGACACGTCACAGAGTGTCACCGCCATCCCCACCACGATCATACTTCGAAACCTTATTTGGCTCAGAAGCTTACATACAGAGACAGAGAAGCAACAGTAAATACGACACCAACCACCTTGGTCCACGATTATTCCATCTTCATGTCATGTTCAAGTTCATGTCATGTTCAAGATCAGCGTAACCATTAGGATTCTGGAAGAATAGGTTACGTAACCTTGTGCTGGTTTTGTTTCGCCGACGAAGCCCAACCCGCATGACGACAAAAAACGCGGGTAAAATTCGGACAACCCACAGGTTTACCCGCTAACGGGTCTATAGTGACTTTGGAGTATACGAACGTAAGGTCTTAGATTAACAGATACCCTCATATTGTGGCATTTGTCCTTATCTGCAGGTTTTGTCGGATGGAGAGGGTCTGACCTGGCGGGGGGTTGGCCACACTTGAAGTTTGTATCGGCCCGTTGGGGCGGGGGCGGCCCATACAAATTTTGAATGGGAACACATTCCAAATTCAAACCTGCAAAACAAACCGAACAAGCGGGCACGAGAGAGTCGATCGCCGCCGCGCTCCGCTCCCGCCATCTCCCCCTCGACGACTGGAGCGCGCCCACGCCCGGTCCAGTCCTCGCTGATCCTCTACAAGCGCCTCCCTCGTTCTCCCCCCAAGAGAAGACCGTCGAAGCGTGCATTCAGACGTGAGCACATGGTGGACATCGCCACGCCCAGCGTCGGTTCGCGCGCGCGCAGTGCTCCAAAGACGCCGCTCGCTGATGACGAGACGTTCCGCGTCGCCGAGGAGCTTATGCTGCTGAGCGCATCGCGTTCGCGCGGAACGACGATCGCCGACGGAAATGCGCCAGATGCGGTAAGATCGATAGAACACAGTTTTGCCCCCGTATCCAAACGGAGAAGAAGGTGGAAGGCTCATGGCGTTCGTTGTTGTAGGCCCGCAAGAAAAATGCCTCCTCCTTCCATGATGAGCCAACCGCGCAGTTACGGTGTGTTCGATGACGATGGTTCGCGTTTACCGCGGGGATTTTTATCTGTGCTCATGATATTGGGTGTTTCTGTGACACCACAGCAAGCGGCAGAAGGCCCTCACGGCGCAGTTCGAGCTGCTCATGGTACGCTCGAGTCGCTTTGTCCTCGACTATCCAGTAATGGCGGAAGTATCTAACACCATGTTGATCGCAGAGCCCCACGTCGTCCGAGGCCTCGCCCACCAAGAAGCGGCGCACACGCCCCAACCCAATCGCTCTCGAGCTCGAGGTTCGTTACGCTTCCCTTACAGGAATCCTAAGGATCGCGGCGTCGCTGAGTCATGATCTTCCCCTTGCAGGACATCCTCAACTCTCGCACCGACGCGTCGCCCGCACAGCTGCTGAAAGAGCATCGAACTCAATTCCGTCGAGCGCGCCGAAGGTACAAATGGCAAAGGGCAAGCATGAACGCTCTGTCTTGTGTACTAAGTTGATGCTCCTGGATTCGTTTCTTGTGTGTCTAGATGGAACGTCGAGCGAGCAAACAAACAGAAAGTCATGTTGGCAAGCTTCAAAGTCCAGGGCATTCCGCTCGTCCAGCACTTGGCGTCGTTGTCGCACTGGCGGTAAGAAACTGCACCCGCCATGATAGGAACAAGTTATGGAAATGGACGTGCGTGCCTCAACGGTTAGATTAGAATGTTCTGAGAATGATGGCTTCAACGTGAACATGGGTGCCGGAAAAACGGCACTGGCTTGCAGCTCACGCTGTGCGAAGTTACCACACACAGGCGCACCGCATCCCGATCTCTCTTTCCGCTCTCTTTCGTATCTGGCATCCAGGCCGTGGAGTGAAGACACCTCGAAGACAGATTTGACGCATGTTCGTCGGTGGCCCACGCACGAAACGAACGGAGGTGTACACATCACACCAACTGTGTCCCATGGTCGCAAGTTGTCCCGCCATCAGAGGTGTCTAGCGGGCATTCAACGCTCTTGTCGGGGAGAACATTCCCACGGCACGCGCCGGAACAGTTCCTTACTCTCATTGACGCAAGTTGGATGGAACCGGAAGCACAGCTTAAGAGCACCGTGTTGGGGTCCAGCGCGGGAGCTCTCCACTGGAGGCAACCGGACTCTTCCGCGAGTGCACCTCATGGAGCAGTCCGAACGTGCTGCGATGCGTCGCGGGCTGGCCAGGTTGTGGCGGGGCCCTTCGTTGGCGACGCTTCAATGGCGTGTTGAAGTGACGCAACGCGCGTCGCTTCACGTTTCACCTCCACACACCCCTGCAGACGAAAGAAACGCCTGCGCCGTGCTCCTCCTCCTCCGCCCCACACAATCCCATCGAGGGCCTGGGCGTCCTCTGGCGTTGAGCGCTCTCTCCAACCGCCACGTGCTAAAAGTTCACGCGCGGAAACGACACAGACCCAGACTGGTTCCGCGGAGAGCAGCTCTCGTTTTTTCTTCCGTCTCTCGCGGCTTGGAGCTGAAGGCTCAGCCTGAAGCTGCGCTTCAGCGCAGAACGGTGTTCGGCTCTGCGATCCTTGAAGGCCGGGAGCTGCTTTCGTTCCGCACGTCTCTGATGAATTAGAGCGCATCCGAAATCGGCCCGGTCAAGTCAGCTGCGGCGCCGCAGCAGGTGGTGCTTGCGTGTGACAGACAAGCGGTGCGCGTGCAGAAACGAGGCGCCGCATGGAAGAAAACACGAGTGTACCCAGCAAAAATCGATTTCAGGATTGCGTATTGAAGGGTATCTATTATGGCATATAAGAGGTTTTTGTAGCTGATATCAACGGGAAGATGCTTCGACAGCATCAACACTATCAGGTATGATAGGTTTTGCCTCGTCTCGACCTGTCGAGACCCCTCATTTAGGGTTCGGGGAGGACCAGCGATGGCGGTTTCGAAGCTCTCAAAACCCGCAGGTGCACCACATGTCTCTTGTAAAGCGGCAGAGAGTGATGGTGCGGTTGGCCATCCTTCAACATCAGCGGCGACTCAAGCAACCTTCGGGCAACCTGGTGTCCTCATTTTAACACTTGGGCCAACATTCCCCCTTGGCATCGCCAGTGTTGGGTCGGGCATCGTCACTTGCATCCCACACTCCGCCCAACCCAGGTCGGAAAGAAAAGAACAGAGTGGGGAGAGAAAAAAAAGCTGCCGCCGGCCACAAAAAACAAGCCAAACACTGAGTCGCTCAGCAGGGTGGAGAGAACGCAAACCCCCCTACGGTACAAAAACGGAAGCCCCCACTTGCGGAGCCCGCCGTCATCATCATTCGGGCCACCTTCCGTCGGCCAAAACGAGAGTCTCTCCTCCTCCTCCCCCTCCTCCTCCTCGCCAGCATTTGAATTTTGTTGCGCTGCGCCGCCGAGTCGAGGAGAACAAAAAACACAAAACTGAGCCCGATCGAGAAGAATCTTTTCCTTTTCTTTCGCACCACCCCCTCCGGCACGGCAAGCAGCACGCCCGGCAGCAGATCAGTGCCGACCGCGCGGGACACCAACAAAGAAAGGAGAACGCTCTCCCCTCCCCCATTCTGAAGGGCACCGCCGATCGGAAAAGAAACGGAGAAGCGCGTGACAGAGCATCCCACGCGCCACTAACCAAGACAGACACGAGAGAGTGTGAGAGTGAGCGAGATCCCGTCCCCTCCCCGCACCGCTCTCCCCACGCAAGTACAGACCCCCCGCATTGACGAAGGCCACGACGTCGCTCCAGATCTCCGCGTTCGGTGCGCGAGCGCCCCCCGCAGCTCCCGCCTCGCCGTCCGCGCCGCCGCCTTCCGCCTCCCCGACCGCGTGGAACAGTTTTGACCGGAACCGTTCCTCGCCCCCGCTGCTCGACGCCAACTCTTGGTGGGACGAGCTCGCCGCCGCGGACGCGCCCTCGACGCTGCTCTTGCCGTCGCCCACGTCGTCGTTGGGCGAGGACGAGCTCCCAACTCGGCGCGCCAA
>JAMFLL010001300.1:0-17686 GCA_027475725.1 Pythium rhizo-oryzae | reverse complement strand
GCGCGGCGCTTGATCTCGAACTGCACGGCCTCCGCGGCGCCCATCAGCAGCGCCAGCGCCGCCAGCGCCAGCAGCGTCCACACTCCGCCTCGGCTCATGGTGCTGCGATCGGTCGGTCTATCGCGCTCGATCTTTTATTTTACTCTGACTAGATGATCTCCAGGGGGGCGAGCCCAGCAGCTCCCCGAGCCGCCACGCGGAACCTGCTTTAGGTGATATCACACAACACAGTATTTCGGGCTGTTTTGTTCCCACCGACTTTTGACCGAAGCGCGCCAAGACGACCGATTCGAAACAAGTGGAACCATGGAGGCGGAGCGCGGCGATCGGGTGCGGCGCCAGCGACGGCGCCAGGCGCATGAGCTGCTGCTGCTGATGAGTAAACAGACGACTGACGTGCGGATGTTGGTGGTCGGGTGGTCGAGCAGGAGTGGTTCGAGAAGGAGAAGGAGCGGCTCGAAGAAGAGGCCAAGGAGGTGCGGGACCGCACCCGGATCTGGCGCGGCTTGTTGCGGTGGGGACTGATGGGTTCTGCTCATGCGCGTGTGTGTAGCACCTGCAAGAGGCGATCTCGAACGTGCAGATCCTGAGCCAGAACCTCGACCACCTGAACGATGTGGTGCGTGGAGTGAATGGAGTTGTTGGGTTCATGTGGCGTTGACTGAACGCGGGCGGGTGCGAGTAGGGAAACGAGATCGTCAACATCTCGGCCGTGTGGGTGAAATTCCTGCAGCAAGTGAGCGGGACAGGAAAGGAGCTGCGTAAATAGCGGGTGGCGTGTCGCTTTAAAGAAGGATTTATGTAATGGAAGCACGACGTGAGTCGTCTCACACAGGGGGTATGCTTGCCGGGTGTATAAAGCCAGGATGAGGAGCAGTTTTCGTGGCCCCGACAGCTATAGCAACATACGTGGCGAGCCAAGACATGGGGTGCTAGGTTGCCACACTTGGAGCACTACCCGCTGCTGCTCGCTTTTGCTCAATGCGCTCGCGTAACTTGCGAAGAACGTGCTGCTCAAACTCGAGGTGGTCGTGGAGCGAGATGGGGCCTCTCGGCAGCACTGTCGCCGTGGACTCGGCCTCTTCCTCTGCGCTCTGGAACTCGACCGCGTCGCTGTCGATGATGTGGCCCTGTAAGCTCACTTCGCGCCACGCGTCCTTGTGGCCTTCTATCCGAACTGCTTGCACCTGCCAAAGCAAGGAACATCGATGAGCGCCTAGGAGAACCCCGCCATCAACACACGAAATAGAGACCCTTACCGCTGCCCGCTTGTCGGCGAAGAGCACCTTCGCCGATGACGACTTGAGCTTTACAGACTCGATCTCGCCATAGCCACGCAGCGCGCGGATGATAGATTCTTCCGAGTGAGAGATCTGGCGGCGGTCCCATTTGACTGTCACCGTGCGTTCCGACTTGGACCCTTTTCAACATCCCGGGGAAAGAGTGAGTACGACAGCCAACGCGACGAGCATGCACATATCTGGGCTTACCTTTGACGCTGGCGTCCTCCGTACTGGCCTTGTCAATCTCGCTTTGTCTCCGCGCCTGGCGCGCCAGATTGTCCTGGAGCTCCCGCTGGCGCGCCACGGCCTGCTCTCGCAGCTTGCTGAGTTGATGCCGCCGGCGGATCTCGTCGCGCTCTTGCTGTCGCAGTTGCGCCGCGCCTTGCTCCTTGCGCAATTGGTCTGGTTGGAGCATCACACACGCACATACACTGAGTGAGCAAAAGGCCTGCCGCACGCGCCCATCTAGCGCCACTATCCACTCACCGTCGCGCATCTGCTTGCGTCGGTTGCTGAGCTCCGCCTCGCGCTCGAGCTGCCGCTTGCGCGCCATGAGCTCGTGCGAGAGCTTCTTGTCGTACTCGCTCTTCTGCTTTGGGTCCAGCAGCACATCGCGCGCGTGCTTGAGCTTGAGGAACAACTTGACTGTCATCATCATCATCACACCATTGCTGTCAGCAGCGGAGCGTCGGCCATTCCCCCCCTGCATTGCGCGCACGCACCGTCGCCGCCGCGATCCGGGTGATGGACGAGCGACTGCTTCTTGTACGCGCGCGCGACCTCCTTCTCGTCCGCGCCGGCCTCTAGGCCCAGCACCTCATAGAGATCCACGCCCGCGTACTCGTCTGCCATCTTGTTCCTACGTCTTTGCCGATTGGAGTGGCGGAAATGTAACCCCGTCAACCTGGGACAAAATGTACTGAGAGAAAGCGACTAAAGATGCATTAGAAACGCATTTCTATCCGAAAAGCTACGATTTCGATGTTCAACCCATGGTTTCGAAGAGCAACCCGGCGGCGAGCTCCACGTTGCCGTTCGTCGAAGCAAGCGCAGCGGCGGCCTGTGAGATGGCGGTGAAGACACGATTCAAATTTAGCATCCCCGCGTATCCCGCCAGGCGATACGCTAATACAGTATTTGTCACGCACCCGCTGCGGATCAAAACCTAGGGCCACGAGCCGCTGGATCTTGTCGCTCTCGGACTCGACACCACCAGGCGCCGGCGTGGATGGAGCTGATGGAACACTTGAAGCAGCCACAGGAGCAGGCGAAGCAGCCGCAGCAACTGCCGGTGCGGGTGGCGGCGGCGTGGCTGCGACCCGAGGAGCCGTCAGATCGGCAGTTGGGTCCGAACGCTCTGACGTCGGGATTTCCTATTAGGGCAGCGTTACGGGCCCATTAGTCGCTAGATTTACGATCAACATGTACCTTATAGCACTTACGTTCTCCGGCAAAAATGGAACCTCGTGGCCACCGGAGGCGTCTTGGAGACGGAGCACGTTCTTGTGGAGGTCGATACAACACTGAGGCAATCGGATACCACGCGATTGAGATTAGTCTTGAATGTCAAACGTGCTCACTGATTCACAAACGTACCTGATGGCGCTTGAGCATGTCGAGACCGAAGAGGAAATCAACACCCTATCAATACGTCCAATTGGTGAGCTCAGTCACCGCCTTCACCTTCATGGCCGACAGTGTATCCTCACCTGCTGATCCAGGATCGTGAAGCTGCAGTTGTAGAAGAAGTTCCCGATCTTCAGAGGCGCCATGTGGACACGGCCGATAATCTTTGCTGTGCCAACTCCAACCGCCTGGAGAGGAGCAAGGGATCTCTTGTGAGTAAACACCGCGACGATAGCAGTTTCAGCACAAAAACTCAAGGCTCCTTACTTGTCCTTCAAACCGCTTATCGACGAGTCGCATGATACCACAACGCTCAGCGCAGCTCTATGGAGTCAAGAAGTCTGAGTTAGAACAACCCCGTCGGCCGTGCTGGTGGAAAGACGTACCGAGGACATGATCGTGGACTGCGCACCGGAATCCACGAATGCCTTGACGGGAGTCCCGTTCACCTCGCAAGGAATGTACAACATGTACACGCGCGCAAAAGCCTCCGGCATCTCCTCGATCGCGATTTCCATGTTCTTTTGAACGTTCGAGAGACGAATGCGCTCCTCGATCTTGGCTTGGGCAGCAGCGTCGAAGGGGTTTCGCTCGAGGGCCATCAGCTACGTGAACAAGTGTTAGACCGTTACCCTCACACTTCCGCTCAACCTGAGTAGATGCGGTGGTCCCTTACCTCTTCCTGTTCCTCGAAGTTCCGCGAGGCGGCCGCCATGTGCATCTCCAGCAAAACCATCCGAACATCCTAGTCCACGAGAGATATTATCAATTTTCCAAATGCCCTCCATGCGCACACCATGCGATCTCCGTAGTACGAACAGATAGGCTCTTGGCTTCGAGAGCTTGCCCAAGCTTCGGGTTGCCCTGCTTGATCTGGTTGATGGGAACTGCGTTAGCACTTCTTCAAATATCCAATGCGCGAGTTGGAATAAATGACCTCAGGCAGCAGCTGCGGGTTCTTCTCCGCAATGTCAAGGAGGAGCTCCGGCGACGCATTGGGCTAACGGGATCGAAGCGTGTTAGTCCTGGCTCTGTGGACGTCGAACAAACCCAGAAAGACGTACCGGGATATCGCTGATGCGCATACCAGCACGCGCGGTCTGCGGAGCCAGCGTAG
The DNA here is from genome assembly GCA_027475725.1 of Pythium rhizo-oryzae. Classification (NCBI taxonomy): domain Eukaryota; phylum Oomycota; class Peronosporomycetes; order Pythiales; family Pythiaceae; genus Pythium; species Pythium rhizo-oryzae. Next base: position 13,660 of record JAMFLL010001300.1, on the reverse strand, counting down.
GCAGCGTGAATCCACCCGGCGCGCCAGCGCGCGCAGGCGCAGGTGCGCGGGCTGCCGCAGGATTCGCCATGATCACGAGGAGATCATCGGGCTTGATCCCCGCCGCTTCAAACTGGGCACATTGGCATTGGGTTTGTCAGCTTCATGGAGTGCGCCAGCCTGCATATTCAATAGAGAGATGTACGAACACTGAGGTCCAGGCGCACGGGATTGCCGTCGTGGAGGAGCACTTGGCTGGCCACAGGGATGCCGAACTAGAGCGAAAAAAGCGCGACGACACCCGCATCAGCATCGACAGAAACGGGTTTAGCGCACGATGAGCCGAGAATATGGCGCCAAACCTGCTCCTGGAGCGACAACGCCACGGAGCCAACGCTCTGCTGCGGCTCGACGCTGATCTGCGCGACGCGGTCGCCATCGGCGGACGAGACGGTGAGCGAGATCGCCATGGAAGGAAGAGTTGGTGTCCTGCTTGTTTTCCCGGTATTCACGAAGTGAAGCTTGGAGGTGCCTGAGTGGATAAAACACTGGACAAAATCTTCCGTCAGTGAAAACGTTTCAGCCATTTCCTGCCATGGGGGGCTTCTTCAACCCATTCGGCAGAAAGATAGATCGCCATGGACAACGCCCACGGCAGCTCGCTCAGCGACCTCAAGGACGGTGCGTGCCCAGCGGAGACATGCTGTGTGAGGGAATCAGACGCTGGGAACTGTGTCGCGTCTGCCGTTGGTTGCGTAGCGCTGAAGGAGACGCTGGAGGCGCGCGGATCGCTGGGCCAGATCAAGGCCCGCATCCGCGCCGAGATCTTCGCGGCCCTGGACGACGAGGTCCGCTGGAGCAGCTGGACGCGAGTTCTAGCGGGGGAGGGTGAACTGATTGACCTCGATGCGGTGCTGTAGGGTGTGCCGAAGCCCAAGCTCTCGAATGAGAACCTACTCATCAACGAGCTGATCCGCGAGTACCTCGCGTACAACGGCTACCGCCACGCCCACTCTGTGTTCCTGGCAGGTGCGGGGTCCAATCCGCCGCGCTACGGGCGGTGCATGTGGACTGTAGCCTCTCTTATGCTGCATTATTGACGGTAGAGTCCGGTCAGCCGTCAGAACCGGCGTTCCAGCGCGACTTCTTGGCCCACGAACTCCAAGGTACGATCGCGCAGCAATGCAATACCCACCGCACCGACCAGTTGCGCTTACCGTGAACTGTCACGGCCGCAGTCGAAGACGACCCGAGATTTGCACACGTACCGCTACTCTACGGGATTGTGGGCACCCTGCAGCGCTCACGAGGTGCGTGCCGTCAAGAAACTGGTGGAAATGTGTCCTACCGAAGATGCGCTGAATGAACCACCGCGTTGTGTAGAGTCCGATCGACAGATCCGTGGGTTTGCAGATGAAGGGCACCGTAACTCACCTGAGATGGGCGACCGTCAGTCGCGTGCAAGCCCATCTGTGGACGGCCGCGACCGCTTCGCATCCCGTGCGTTCCGTGTGGTCATGAATGATTTCAGAACCGTTGTCTCACGGGTAGTATTTACTCAACTGAGCAGGTGCCAACAGCGAGCCGTCGCCGTTGTTGTTTCAAAAATGAAGAAATGAATATGCTTTAGCGTTATGGTTTCTGCTTTGTGTGTCCATGCGTGGATTGTATCACGCTTTCCAGAGACGCACATATCCATCACCGCCGAATGTCGCGACAAGGTTTCGATGCGGATGGTGTTCAATACCAAGGGAGGCCCCATTGCTCACTTGGACTGTCGCTTCCAGTGATCCGGACTCAAGGTTGAATGCCAGCAAGTAACCTGTGTCCGTGACGCCGTACAGCAGCTTGCCGCGGGGCGAGACCACGCAGTCCACAAAGTTGCCGACTTCGTGTTCGTTGTTCGCGTCAGTTTTGTAGGTCATGAGCAGCTCGCCGTTCGTCGAGACCAAGTGCATCGCACCACTGCGCGTGCACAGCAAAATGTTGTGGCCAGTGCCTTGGCTCTTTGGGATCAGATGAAGGTTCACGATGTCAAGTTCCTCGGCATCGGCAGCATTCGGCGGCTGGATCGTGTCCAGACACTCCGTCGTCTTGACATCCCAAATCTACGCAACATTTCAACGAATCAGTGAGTAATGGTGGACCATCAAGCAGCGAAGTTGATATGACTCCTCACCTTGACAGTTCCGTCGCATGACGCGGAGAAAATACGACAGCCGTCGGGCGAGTAAATGGCTCGATTGACGTAGCTTTGATGACCCACAAACTCCTTGAGCGTCTGACCCGACTTGAGCCCGTGAATGCGAATCAAATGGTCGAAAGACGCAGTGAGTACTTGCGTTCCATCGCGCGAGAAGCAAACGCTGTTGATACTCTGGCTATGGGCAGTGTCGAAGCGCCGCAGACATAGGCCCGTGGACACCTTCCACACCTTGAGCTTGCCGTCCTCGCTGCCCGTTGCGAGGAGCTCGCCATCCGAGTTGAACGCCTGCGCAGTCACACCCGCGTCGTGCATCATGAACTCGTCCTTGGCTTGGTATTCCAGATCCTTCCGCAGCTTGCACTTGTCGTGATCCCAGACCTCAATGAATCCGTCCTTCGAGCCGCTCGTGAGCATGTGGCCGTCCCGACTGAACTGCACACTCTGGGGCTTGGAGGTCTTGCCAAACTTGATCTTCCCGGCAGATTTTCGGACAGCACGATCGGTCTTTTCACGCGCGACTTCTTTCGGGGCACCAGAGAAGATGCTGTGGTCCGAACCGGGCGCAATCATTCCCTACTCAGTCACACGACGCCACTACATCACAATCTCGATCAATCGATGAAACCAAACGGACCTCGTTGTACCTGCGTGTGTTGCCACTTGAGCGCCTGGCCTAGAAGCGAGAGCAGGCGTGACGGTGGCACCTCGAGAAGGTCGTTCTTGAAGTGCGCCGCGAGCGCTGCGCGACGGTCCTGCTTCGCCACGCCTCCGTACGCAGCGTGGGCGTCGAAGATCGCGCGCTTGGCAAGCTCTTCAAGTCGCACATACCTATCGTGTCATTCCACGTCAGTAAGATGCTATGCCTGTGGCGGTCGACGGCCACGTCGCCACGCACCGCTCCACGTTGGTCGAGCGCATGTGGCGCATCGGTTCGGACGCGCGCAGCAGCCGCAGCGCGACGTCCTTTTCCTTCATCTCGAGCATCTCGAGCACGATCTGCTCGTACAGGTCGGCCATCGCGGCCGAGTCGCACTCGAGCGTCTGCGTCTGCTGGAGCACGGCGTCCCAGCGGCCGTGCGCAATGTCGCCCGCGAACGCGTCCATCGAGTCCACGGCGTTGAGGCTCACCTGCGACTCCTCCTGTAGCGCGCGCATCGCGTGGAACAGCCGGTTCTCCTTGAGGAACTGCAGGATGAGCCGGATCGCGTCGCCCGCGTCCACCTCCACGTCGCCCAGCATTGTTCCGCGATCGTATCGAGTGGTTTGCTTTGTGGCATTCGCGAGGCAAAATGATCCAGAGTGATGGTCAGTTAGGAAGTGACGTGGACCACACCACGGAAATGTCCTTCAAAAGGGGGTCGCATTTTCCGAGCGGAGGAAAAAAAAGAGCGGGAAAGCATGGAGGTGTTGACGCGGTACGTGTATGCGTCCCCCACGCCGAGGGCGGCGGTCTATCGGCTGCTTTGCCTGGCGTATATCCGTACTAACATATCGCTTGGTGTGTGTGTGTGGCTGCGTACCACAGGAAGTTGGAGGACACGCACGACGAGATCCAGCGCGTGCGCGGCGAGGCCGTGGAGGCGCTCAAGGCCTTTTACGGCGGCGCGTCGTCGCTCTCGGCCGACGAGGCGCTGGCCATCGCCGCGCGCTGGAGCACGCCGGCGCAGCACGCTGCGCTCTCGAACGGCGGCGCGAGCTCGCACAACGCGGCGTCGGAGATGGACCACCGGCTCGACCGCCTCGGGCGCGTGCTGCAGGACGTCGTGGGCCAGCTGCAGCTCGACGACGCGAGCGGCGGCAGCGCGCCGACCAAGCTGGTCAGCTCGTTCGCGCAGCGCGAGCGGCTCAAGCGGCAGATGGAGCAGTCGCGCCGCATGCTGCTGGTCGTCGAGAAGGTCACGCACCTGGACAACGAGCTGTTCGAGATCGACGCGCGCATGGACAAGGGCGACATCATCGGCGCCGCCGAGGCGAGCGTGCGCGCGCAGGCGCTGCTCGCCGCGCTCCAGGAACCGTCGCCGTCGAGCTCCTCCTCGACGGCGGCCGAGAGTGACGACATCGTGCGCGTGCTGCAGCTGCAGCTGCTCAAGAAGAAGAACCGACTGCTCCACACGCTGGACCAGGCGCACAAGAAGATGGTCAGCTCCAAGCCCACGGCGCTGCGCGTGAAGAAACCCACTTTCCACGGTCCCGGTGCGACGCCTGGGATGTCCAGCGCCGAGGCCTGCCGCTTGCTGTGGGGAGCCTCGGACCTTATGGAGATCCTGCCAGCGCGACTGCAAGAGCTTGCAAAAAGCGTGTCCCAGCATCTCTTCAAGCCGCTCTTTGCGAGCGACGGCGCGTTCGCGAAGTTGAGTGAGGAGGCCGACGGCGTCTCGTTGACGATCGTGTCCCCGGTCGAGACTTCAGGCTCGCCGAAACGCTCGGAAATCGAGAGCATCGAGCACAAATGTGCGCAGGTCGTCACGGTGCTTCGCTTTGTACACACCGAGATGCTGGCGGCGGATGAGATGTTCATGCGTCGCGTCGCAGAATACTTCTGGAAATCACCGGGCTATCTTGAGTCGCAATTGCTCACACTCCTCCAGGACAAGATCCCGAAGGAAACGAGTGCGATCAATGCGTACCGAGACGCGATTACCCGTGTCGTGCGTACTCTCATGCCGCCATGATTTATGTGGTCGCGGCCGAACGGCAACTGACGCTATTGTGGGTAATGTGTGATCCAGGTCCTTGGCTTGAGTGATGCCGTCGAGGTACTGGGCTTTGATATCCCGAGAAGCAGCCAAGTCCGCAACTTTGGCGAGCAGATCAACCTGTAAGTACCGTTTTATAAGTGCGGCACAAGCGAAGCGAGTTGAAGGCTGACATCAACTTTTGTATGTGGTGTAGCCTGTACGCAAAGAAGCGGCGCCAGCAGCTCATGACTGTCGCACGTGGCTTCATGAGCCGTGACTACCGGAACTCGACGAAGATCACGGCTGCCACTGAACGCTGTAACATCGATGCGTCGCTCGGAAGTGGCAAGAAAGACGGTGGTGGCAAAGGCAAGATGGGCACTGGCGGGGGATCGGCCGCTGGCACTGAGTCATCAAGCGACGAGGTCGAGAGCGGAACGTTCCAGATGCCCGACTACAGGATCACACACTGTGCCCACGATGTCGTGGAACTTGCGCACCAGACGCTCATGGAGGCATGCACGCCGGACTCCATCTGCGCTAACACGTTCTTCCACACGAGTCGTGATGTGTTGTTTCTCTTCCGCGCTGTCGTGCCGACCCTCTACCAGAGCGAAATCGCGAACGACGCGAGCACCTGCATGCTCTTCCATAATGACTGCATGTACATCGCCCACCACATGCTCACCATCGGTCATATCTACAAGAACCGGTAAGTTCGTACTGAGCCCGCCTTCCAGTGATAGCGCTTAAAACTGACCTCGGATCCACCACCAACTCTTCACCTTGGTAGTCTTCCGGCACCTCTCAGCCAGATCGCAACAATGGTCGATATGGTGCCTGCCTTCCGAGAAGCTGGCGAGAATGCACTTACGGCATACACACAGCAGGTATCCGACGAACTTCGAAGTGGCATTCGGACCTTCCAGGTGAGCTTATCTGTTCGTTAGCGAGTAATATGATGCTCTGATTGCTGACATACCGTAACTGTTTCCAGGAGCGTGGTGGAGTCGAATCAAACCCCGCTCTCGAGGATCTCGAGCAGTTCCTTAAGTCGACGCTGTACAAGCTGAACCATATCACATCTTCGTGGCGTGAAGGCCTCCCGCAGGGCGTGTACAACCGTGTCATGCGCTTCATTCTGCAGCCTCTCATCGCGAGTTTTCTCGAGCAAATGCTGGTGGACAAGGTTCGTCCGCCGCTTTATCTGGATCAACTTTGATTGTCGTGTACTGACGCAATGGCTACTGCACAGAAAATTGGAGCGAGCACCACTGGAAAACTTCACCACCTCTCATCCTTGCTGATGGAGGTCCGTTCTAACGGGTCGGGGTGGTGGATGCGATCGTGGCACTAACAAATGATGCTTTGTTGTTCCTTCGTTAGACGCGATCCTTTTTCCCGTCCAGTGCTCAAGCAGAGAAACACATTCCTGAACTCGTCAAGCTGCGTCGCTTTGCGTCTCTTCTCGTGCGTCGGATTTACCACACCGGGCGACCTACCGCTATGCAGGTATTAAGGTCTCTTTCGTTTCCGTAGGTGCAACCGTTGGCGACGATTCAGGATCAATTCCTCAATGGTGATTTGGGCGACTTCTCGGCGCAAGAGCTGAGTGCGGTTGTCAGGTTCGTCACCATTAGCCTGTCGCACATGACCACCGAGAGCCAAAGGACACGAGAAACTGACGTGTCTGCTGTCCAATACCTGTAGATCGCTCTTCCGCGAATCGCCGGAACGGAAGGAGATGCTGCAATTGGTTGCGAGCGCCCAGTAACGAGGAGAAAGTCGAAAGCATGCAAAGGGTAATATTTCGTCTCTACCCATCTCTACGTTTTAACAAATGATCGCTTCAGTCATCAGCATGGCTCCGACGTCTACGGAGCCGTTGCGTCGTTTCAGATCCACTTCTTGTATCGGAAGTAAATTTGCAGGCTGAAGGCGATGCAGACGACAAAGAGCCAGAACATAGGGTACCCGAAACGGCTATGCAGCTCGGGCATGTTGTCGAAGTTCATGCCGTAGACTCCTGTGAGGAATTGTGCCGGCAAGAAGACCGTCGTGACGATCGTGAGTGTGTAGATGACGTAGTTCATCTGGTTCGCCTTGGCGTCGCGGTAGTCTTCGGTCAAGAGGCGGCACATCTGAAGTTGAAGTTCGATATCGTCGAGCACTTGCACCGTGTGGTCGTGGACGTCACGAATGTACGCTGTCACGGTCTCATCAAAGTCCTTGCTCTCAATGAGATTCTTGAGCACTTCTCGCGCGGGCTTGAGCAGCCGCGGCAGTCGGAAGAGCTCGTTCTTGAGAAACCGCAGACGCGTAATATCGAAGCGGTGCTTCAGCTGTTCGAGCTCGTCTTCGAGCTGCATCAAACTCTCAGTAATCGCGTCGATGACGCTCGTGATCTGATCGACCACCACGTCTAGCACGGCGTAGGTGAGGAACTTGGCGTCGTTGTGACGCAGCTTCGAGTACGGAATCGTGAGGCGACGGTTCAGCTCAGTCCAGATGTTATTGTTGCTGCCTTCCTTGACCGTGATGACCGTGTTGTCGCCGACCACGAAGATCGCGACGTGCTCAATGTACAGCTTGAACGGGTCGTCGTCCTCGATCGATGCCGTCTGGCCCGAGAGTAGATTGCGCGTGGACGCTGGCATGTCGATCTCGAACATGGATGTGATCGAGTGCGTTCGCGAGCGCTTGCGGCGCTGCGCGTCGATCTCGTCCTGCAGCAGATCCATGCGCAGCACGGGGAACACGAGGAACAGGTGGCCGTCGTAGCGATCAAACTTGGGGCGCTCATGCATCTCCAGCGTGTCTTCGACCGCGAGCGGGTGGAGGCGGTACTTGATCGCGAGCCGCTTGAGGTTGAGGCTGTCGCGACCATTGATGTTGATCCAACGCACCGAGACCCACGGCGGGCGCGTGGTCGTGAAGAAGCCCGACAGGTCCGACTTGCGAAGCGTGAACTGCTGGAGCCGCGCGTTCGAAAAGTCACAGACCGTCATGGTCGCAGGGGTGTACGCCGAGGACATCATGCGCGCGACGGTCGGCTCTTCAAAGAGGTGGACGAGCTTGAGCTTGTGGACGGCCGCGTCAAACTGCTCGAACGTCACGTGCTGCGTGCCCGTGCGGTCGATGCTGCCCACGAGCTTGAGGAACGCGGCGTCGTCGGCGCAGCGGATGCCCATGCCCTCGAGCGCCACGCGGAAACCTTCATAGGACAAATGGCCCGACTCCTCTGGTATCGTCGCCACACACCACAGATTCAGTTAGTACAGCTTCCACTCACACGCGGGGACTAGTTCTCCGCAAGACGCACCTTCCGGGTGGGCCTCGTCGTAGGCCATGCGCAGGCGCGCCGTGGTCACGTCAAAGTACGGGTCGAGGATCGAGAGCTCGTCGTCGCCAAACTCGGTCGACGGGTCGTGGAACGAGTTGTGGCCGGGCGACTTGGGGCTGTAGATGAACGAGACCTTGTCGACGCTCAGCTGCACCTCGGTCTGGTGCATGTGGCTCACGCGCTGCGAGAGCGAGACCGCGGAGCTCGAGCTGCCGCTGTGGAAAAGCGCGGCGGGCGACTCGTGCGGCTCGTCGCTCTCGCTCTTGGGCGACGACGGCACGTGGATGCTCTTGAGCAGCGGCGTCTCCTCGTTCACCGAGTGGTAGAAGTCCATGCGGAGCGGCGGTGACGTGGAGGAGGGGCGGAGACTGAGCGGATTCGGAGCTCCTGGCGAAGATTAGGAGCTGTTCGACGATGAAGGGGGGCTTCTACTGCACTTCTATATCCCAGGTTTTTCTGTTTCCCGTTGTCAGCAAGAGACAAGGTCCAACGGATGCGTGATTTTACCCAATCAGAAGAAGCGATGCACTTCCTGAAGTATGTGGACCACGCGAAAATGGTGTGGCGGCATCGCCAAATGCGATCAGCGTCAACGGACGCTACGGACTGCTGGACGGCGCCACTGCGCAAGTGTCTTGTTGTCTTTCTCGTACTACTAGTAGTATCACACAATTAGGCTGGTCTACTGACTCGCAGAGCCCCGCAGTGCTTTGGGGTGTTATGTGACCAATATTACTAGTATTCCGGAATAGGGTGAAAACACAACAAGAGATGTATTCGTCTCCGCGGTTGGCTGGAGGGGACCACGAGTATGGCAGTGACGCTGAGCCACCGTAGCACGTGATCTACAACGAGTACATCTTGATCTTGAAGAAGAAGACGCAGACCACGACGCCCACGGCGCTCATGACACCGCCCAAGAACACGGGCAGCTTGTAGCCGAGCGAGGTCTCGACGAGCGCCGCGCCGATTGCGAAGTTGAGCAGCGAGCCGAAGCAGTTGGCCGAGTTGAGCGCGCCGACGTACATGCCGATCTCGGCCTTGTCGCCGAACACGTGCACGATCACGGGCACGATGAGCGAGAACATGGTGCCCTGCGAGATCGAGTTGACCACAACAATAAACACATCGACCGCCACGATGCGCGTGAAGGCCATGACCATGAGCAGGCACTGCGGCACGAGCGCCACGGCGAGCACCCACTTGGCGCCGAACTTGGACACCAGCAGCGGCAGCACCCAGGAGTAAAGGTAGCCCACGGCACTGAAAAGCAGGTCGGTCGATCCGCCGGCGACCTGCACGCCGTGGTTGTAGTTCTTCTGCGCCTCGGAGCAGTTGTCGCCGCAGGCGTCGGCGTTGGTGGCGTCGCCGCCGTACACCTCAATGCCGAAGAACTGGCCTTTGTTGCCCGAGTAGGCCGTGCCGCCGTACATGACGCAGAAGAAGATGAAGCAATAGACTGCGAGCACGCGCGGCAGCGTCTTCAGCCCATAGTAGATCGAGTAGAACGACTCGCCGATGCGCTTCCATGCCGACTCGGTGTCGGCCGCGTTCTTGGGCAACGGCTCTTCCTTCACGACCACACACACGATACCAACGCACAGCAGCATCATCACGCTAAGCATGCCAAGGAAGTAGTGGAGCGTCAGGTGCGCGGCGCCCCAGATCTCAATGTAGCCCGAGACGAGGATCGAGCCGAGCGTGGCCCAGCCCTGCGCGAACGCCGCGCCCGTGGTCTGGCGGTCCCCGGCAAAGTCGGCCACGAGCAAGTACGCCGGCGTCTGCACGACGTTCACGGTGATGTCCATCCAGAGGTAGAAAAAGACCGTGAAGAACGCGGTCCACTTGCGGCTCGTCGGTTCGCCCTCCTTGCCCGTGCCGTAGTCTCCGCAGGCCTCGCCCATTTGGCGCGTGTAGCCCATCGCGATCCAGCAGACGATACTCGCGACGGCCGCCCAGAGCAAGAACGGGCGGCGGCGCCCCCACGGGTTCGTGCTGCGGTCGCTGAGCACGCCGGCCGACGGCCCCACGACGATGCCCGTGAGCGGACCGATGAACTGCGTGATCTGCACGGCGAAACGCGGCAGCATCGTGCCGAGGTACGGGCCCAGCGCGGCCCACTGCGCGGCCCAGGCCATGTTGATGGCCATGCGGGGCATCGCGATGAGCAGCAGCATCGGCAGCGACGCACGGCGCGACTCACCGTCCTTCTGGATGTCGTCCACCTTGGGCGAGCCGAACTCGTTGAAGGCCTGCGGCGTGCCAGCCTCGATGTCTTTGCCGTCCTTGGTGAGAGACGCCATGCTCGGAAATAAAGGTTTCGAGCTTGAGAGGTGCGAGGCAGATGCAAGAATGAACAACAAGGGCACCGGATGAAGTGGAAGGTGAGACGAACAACAGGAGGCCCTTCTACGAACCGCCTTAGTTCCAGTCAAACCAAGCGGCCTCGTCTTCCCATTGCCTTCCGCAAGAGGAACAAACTGCTCGCACTACTTCCAGGAAGCGTTCGATTGCCTTCCGCCATGGTCCTCGCTAATGGACATGGTGCAGCTGGATGGACCCTTCCGACTGTGGGCCTTCGTGCCGTTTGATTTGAGGAAAGGTCAATGATCAACTGGCAAGCTGGGCGCTTCTTCCCGATCCACCAATCCACCATGCTTCTCAGCTTTGGGACCTGTCGTGTTCCTTCTTTTCCTTCTTGCTGGTTTTGCGTTTGCTTCGCATCAACGCTTTCTGTTCTGTTCTCTAGCCTAATGTGTTGCTCGTCACGATTGGTTGGACCTCTTCGACCTCTGATTTCCTATCGTGGACTTGACGGTTCTGCTGAAGCTTGCGTTTAGCATCCGTGCTGTTTGATGTATTTTAGCAAGCCTCGCATCTCACTCAAAATCTTTGATGAGCGGAACCTGCCAAGAGCAACTTGGTGTGGTCCCTTCCAATTACTCGTCTCTGGACGCTTTATATTAGGATGCACATCTTGGGATACTGTAGCTAAGGCATGGGACCTCGGGATGAGAGACCTTCGCCATAACCGTGAACACAAACCTGGCGGTGTGTAAGCTATCGGTACAACAGCAGCTTTGCTGCGGTTCAGGCATCAACTCATACTGGAGTTTCAGTCGTTGATGCTGAGGACCGACAGATCCGCGCGGCAATTGAAGCTCCGGCGACTTCGAAGTCTTCCCGACAGAATACACTGTACACTGCTCTTGCCAGTGTATACAGTGCCGTTGTGTGCTGTGTGCATGCTGTTAGAGTGAGACGGTGTGCAGCAAATCCGGGCCAACACTCACCTAGCTTCAACGTGGCTCCTCCAGCGCCCATCTTCATGAGATACACACGCCAGATCTGGTGGCGCGAGCTTCCTCCCCGGATTTGACAGAATGGGAGCTTCCCACGCCTCGCGTGCCCCCATCGTTGAAATATTCCAGAGATCGTGCGAGCCTGGTGGTGTTCTTCGCAGATCATCAAATCGCTAGACCAGGTCTTTCCTGAATGGGCCAAAAGTCGTCCATCAAATCGGTCCCCCCTCCCCAGCACCCCCCTCTCAACGACCCCCGGGCAGAGTCACCCACTAGCGGGAGGGTTAAGTACCGGTACAGGTACTGTACTGCGTGTAGGCGCATCGGCAGTGTCGGTGTGGCTCTGTGGAGACACACAAAGTTTCGCTGGCAGGCATGTCTGACATGAATGCGATCAGTGTCAGCTGTGCCATCGACATATACGTAGTTTTAGCCAATCAGAAGACGATTTCGCTTCAACATGATGTGTTGTTCTCTTGGCGCCTGCCATGGCGTCAACACTGCCACGGGCCCACGGGCCGCATGGCGCCATCCAACCAGGACGATGCGCTCGCGTGACGCCGCAGGCGCCGTCGCCGCTGCTGGCACTGCTGGCACGTGCGCTGCCACCCGAGTGACAGCGCGCGCGTGACGCCTCGCGCGCCGTCCTTTCTCGGACCCGCCGCGCGCTCAGACGCCTCGCCAGGTTTTATTCTTGGCCCGCTGCAAGAGAACACACTGCGGCGGATCCATCCTCCGTCTCTCTCTGTGGAACTCTGGGTCTCTCGGTCTCTGGGTCTCTTGGCTGCTCGGTCCCTCGCTCTCACTTGTTCGCACAGGCGAGCCGAGCGGAGCAGCAGCCGCGGCCACAGTCACTTCCACTGCGCGCACCATGGAGCGCCGCAGCTTCCTCCGCGCGGCCGACGCCAGCGCGACGGCCACGCGCCACTTCTTCCACGGCGTCGACCTCAGCGCGCAGCCCTTTCTCACCAAGCGCGGCCGCAAGACCAACCGCGTGGTCAAGCGCGTCTTCGTCGTGCTCGATGGTGCGACCATGGCTGTATATCCACACGCGGGTCGGCGCGCTGTCGCTCATGGATTCTGTGGATGTGTTGTAGGCTACCTGTTCTACTTCCACAGCGCGCTCGCCGACGAGCCGTGCGGCATCCTGCCGCTCGAGAGCGCCGAGTACGTCACGCACTCGTACGCGTCGAGCGAGCGCCTGTCCAACTTTTGCTTTGAGCTCCGCTCGCCGGCGCGCGAGTGGGGCAGCCTCATCCTCCACTTCCACGGCGTCGAGCCCGCCAAGGTGCACGACGTCGAGCGCATACTGGACGCGGCCGGCGCGCGACGCCGACGGCGCCCCACACGCGCCGACGACGCGCAGTCGCCCGCCTTGCCCCGCAAGAAGTCGCAGCCCGTGCTGGCGCGGCTCTTCACGCTGAGTCGTCGCCTTTTGAGCTCGCGCGCGTATGAAGCCGGCGCTGCTGATGCCGCTGTCCTTACAGACGAGGCGGTGGCGTCCACAACCACAGCTGCGGCGCCCTGCGACGACCACGACGTCGTGTGCGCCGACCACGAGACGACCAGTTTCATCTGCAAGACCACGAGCAAGGGCCAGCGCAGCAGTCTCGTCAAGATGCAGTGGCGCCGCCGCCCCAGCGAGCTGCGCACCGCCGCCCGCGACGCCGATGAAAGTGGTGAGCCGCCAGCAGCCCACGACGATGAGACCGCTTCGGCGACGGCGGCCGCGCCCTCGAGGCCAGTACTGCGCAAGCGCAACACGATCGCGTTCACGGGACGAGACAAGTACTCGTTCGCGCTCCAGCAGGGCGACTTTGTCGCTGAGCAGAGCATTGCCGTGGAGCTCTGCCACGACTTGTGCACCAACGGCTACGTCGAGAACTCGGGGCGGAAGCTGTTCCACTTTATGGCGCCGTTTTGGCCGTGGGAACGCCAGCGCGACCGCGCGGACCAGTTCCTGCTCTCGCTGGACACAGACACAACGCCGCGCGTGCGGTTTGCGACCACGCTTGGCGCCGAGCGATCCGACCCGGCGTTCCCGACGGCAGCGGATTGCCGCGGCGTGATCGAGATATCGACGATCGAAGGCAAAATGTTCGCGAGCATCCAGATGGGCAAGGAGCGCGCGCTGTCGTTCCCGATTCTCGTG